>JAMKCH010011466.1:0-39255 GCA_023653785.1 Ophioderma brevispina
GTTTAACTATTACGTCATAGTTTGAAGTCATAACGAGAGTTGTTATGACTGCAAAAATAGAATAGTATCTTGAAAATCTCCAAAAGCAAGGCGTTTCGCTAAACCTATTTATTCGATCAAAATAATATTATTGGCAATGATGGATGCCAAAGTAGTCATTCACATGGTATTACTCTAAAAATAAGAAAAATACTAATATTGTCAGTAGTTGCTCCAGATAGATCTAAGTTAACAATGATTTTACCACAATTAAAGTATAGGAAGGTGACCCACCCCCTCCCCACCTTCCGACCATCCTGAAGGTGCTACCTTAATTTTCGCTAAAATGATCGCAAAGGATGAACTGACAATTACATAAAGCCTCAGATCATATTCTTTTGCGTCTTTGTGCGGCAGGGAATCCAGGGGAAATAATAACCCCCCCCCCCCCCCCCTTGGTTGGACGAGGATGAAGTATATTGTAAGATTGAGACATTCCTAGAGTTGTCTGTAATACAAAAGACCATTTTAGCACACAAAAAAACAATCATTATAACATGATTAAAAAAAAAAAAAAAAAAAAACTTTGAACAAATGTAATTTGGCGGCCATTTTGGAAAAGCGCCCTTACTAGTTGATAATTTTAAAAGACTGAGAATTAGACAACAATTTGGAAGTTATTCCTCGTGGTGTTAGTGAACACATGAAAGTGAAAAACCAAACTTGGCAAACCTTCTGAAGTAATGGCAACAGGATGACGTGTGCCCCCCGACTATTTAGGGATCCAACATGTTACAGGGTGGGTCATCACAACTCAAACGATGCATCCATGCGTTCACATATCTTTATCCCGCGGGGCCGCCCGAGGCGGGATAAAATAAGCGGACGCATATCGGAGGCAGATGAGTGTTGATTTGTGATTTGAACCAATCCTGTAAACATGTTGAATTCCTTTTAACAACGAAAATCTTTATGAAACGTATTATAATCGTGTATAGAGCGAACAAAAGTCATCTCACTTATAACACTAAAATGTTCCACCGTTCGACAAAAGCTTTCCTAGGCTAATATTTTAGAAAAATATGAAGCAAAACGATAGCTTTGGTTCGTTTGTTGCTTTGCAGTTTGCACATGGTGTACTTGCGCGTACTCAGTTCTAAACGTGACGAACAGCGTCGACTTAAGCGTACCGCGTAAACGCACTTCCGTGCACATTGCGCCGGGCGTAACGCTAAATTGCATATCAACTGTGGGTGTTAACGAATCAACAACGGTCGCTCCTGTACATATGAGATACGGGCGAGTTGTTGAATGCCTTTTGTATAAAATCACATAACGATCATTTAGTGTTGAACTATGTATTAAGCTAGCCGTATCCAATCATGAATGGACCACGAATACAGCTAATCTGCCATGGCCCTGTGGGCTTATTGATATCCTTTCATAGAATCGCCAGGCTAGGCTAAATCTACAAATTAACTGGACCTTGAAAAACACTCCTGTACTATATTTATCTTATTCTGGCTTTGCGTTATACCTTATAGAGTTTCTTGAATTGACTGAGATAAGAATATCCCTTAATATAGAGACAAGAGATGTCCATTTGAGGTTTATGATTAATGAACAATCAGTTCCTATAACCCTCATTGAAGGTCAGATATCATCTTGATCTTGTTTGGTATCAGTGTGTAGCTACGCCTGTCCTTGTTTTTTCAAATTGAAGTACAAATATACAAGTTTTACTATACGTCATAGTGAAAGTCATACTGAGAGTTTGTTATGACTGCCAAAAATAGATATCGTATCTGAAAAATCCCAAAACAAGGCGTTTCGCTTAAACCTTTTTGCGATAAACTAAGTATTTATGGCAATAATGGATGCCAAAGTAAGTATTCACATGGTATTACTCTAAAATAAGAAAAAAAATATAATCTTGTCAGTATTTGCTTACAGTATAGCATCAAAAGTAACAATGCATTTCACAATAAAAGTTAGGAAAGGTGACAACACCCCCTCCCACCTTCCGACATCCTGAAGTTGCTACCTTAATTTTCGCTAAAATGATCGCAAAGGATGAACCATGACATAAAAGCCTCAGATCATATTCTTTGCGTTCTTTGTGCGGCAGGGAATCCAGGGGAAATAATAAACCCCCCCCCCCCCCCTTGGTGGACGAGGGATGAAGTATATTGTAAGGCCATTGAGCATTCCTAGAGTTGTCTATAATAACAAACGCAAAGTTAGCACACACAAAAAAACAACAACAATCATTATAAACTGATATGGCATTTCCTTAAAGGAGATTCTTTGGAAAAAATGTAATTTGGCGGCCATTTGGAAAGCGACTTACTATGTTTGCAAAAAGACTGGAGAATTAGAACAACACTTTGAGTATTCTCGTGGTGTTTTGAACACATGAAAGTGAAAAAACCAACTGGGCAAACCTTCTGAAGTAACAGCAACAGGATGACGTGTGCCCCATGGACTATTAGGGATTCAAACATGTACAGAGTGGTTCATCACAAATACACAACATGCCATGCGTCCGCGTATTTTATCCCGCGGGGCCGCCCGAGCGGGATAAAAATACGCGACGCATCGGATGGCCAGAGTGTTGATTTGTGATGAACCCCTCTGTACATGTTGATCCCTTTTCAACAAACGAAAATCTTTATGAAAACGTGATATCATTAATAATGCTTGTATCAGAGGAACAACATTATTTCACTTATAACACTAAAATGTTCCAGTCGGACAAAAGCTTTCCTAGGCTATATTTTAGAAAAATTGAAGCAAAACGATAGTTTGGTTTGTTTGTTGCTTTGCAGTTTTGCACCTGGTGTACTTGCGCGTACTAGTTCTAAAGTGCGGACAGGCGTCGACTTAAGTGTACTGCGTAAACACACTTCCGTGCACATTGCGCCGGGCCGTAACGCGCTAATTTGCAATCAACTGGTGGTTGTTGTTAACGAATCAACAACGTTACGCCCTGTACAATGAGATACGGCGAGTTGTTGAATGCCTTTGTATATTAATCCATAACGATCATTTAGGTGAACTCTGTATTAAGCTGCCGATTCCAATCATGAATGCCACGAATAAGCTAATCTGCCATGGCCCTGTGGGCTTATTGATATCCTTTCATAGAATCGCCTAGGCTAGGCTAATCTAAAAATAAATTGGACCTCTGAAAAACACTCCTGACAGATATTATCGGTATTCTGGATTTGCGTTAATACCTTATAGAGTTTCTTTAATTGCACTGATATAGAAAATCACTCTCTAATATAAGGAAAAGAGATGTCCATTTGAGGTTATTGATTTATGAACAAATCAGTTACTATAACCCCTCATTTGAAGGTCACAATCATCGTATTTTCAAGGTCTATCCATCATGCATGAGACATACCATTGCTTCCGCCGACATTCCATTCAGGTACAAAATCTTTCTTCATAATATATATATAATAAGTAGGGGGAAATTTCGATGTAAATCTTCTAGATTAGGATATCGTTAAGTTATTTTATGGATTCTATTTTTAATAATCGGCGGGTTAAGACCTGAGCTCGTGGGCGTTTGTAAAATGTTACAGCGCGGTCCCAATAAAAACGGCAATATTGTGCCTAGCCGCCATAAGTCGACAAAACCATAGCACTCTTGGTTTTATGTTGTTAGCTAATTTGCCTGCGAAGTGTATAAAGGTAGAGTCATATTTGTTAAGATATGACTCCAGAAGCAAGTAACCCGCAGGACCATTTACCAAATTGAGGCTGCTAGGAACTAACCCAAATATTGTATTATGGGTGCAGAAGAGAAAACAATATGCATCTAAGTCTACTGCCATTTTACTGTTTTTTAATGACTTCTGCTGCAACAAATATGACATTAGAGTGTTTAAATTGGTAATAAACAGATAATAAACGTGCATTTTTAAGACACTTATCAGATGAAGTTGGGAAAAAATCAACAAGCACTTCGGATTGTACAAATGAGGACAGCATTAATTTACGCTATTAATCATCATATTTTTGCATGGGCAGCACACAAGAAGTTCCTTCACCCCCCCAAAAATGACAGAATGATATTTGATATGTTAATGAGTTTGTTGTGTTGAAAACATATTTACTTGAATGCCACAAGCAAGTTGCAACCCAACGTATTATAATTTACGAACGTGTTGTTTGTCGTTATCGGTTTATATAATACTTATGTAAATGCCAGTTATTTGTTCTGGCGATATGATGTACGCTTGACTTTGATGAAACTTCACTTGGACATTGACAATGTCTCATTTATTATTACTTAAGAAATGTCTAGACCCTTCCCTCTAACTATCTCGAAGTTAATGGCAGTTGGTATAGCAAAACAATAATACGCTACAGTATTCGATGTTTAGACCCATATTGCTGATAGCTTTTATACAGTGTTTTAAACACCTTTTTAAAAGTTTCTTTACAAGGTGACACCCCTTTAATATTGTGTTTACATTAAAGACGCCTTGCGGGCTTGGCCCTTGTGAGATTCCCTGCTAGAGAAAAGTGACACAAATGGCTTCTGGCGTCATTGCACACAATCGGACTTGAAGTTAAATGAGATAACCCAATTTAAGGCCACACCGTTCCTTTCTCTCTCTCCCCATAAACTCGTTTTAACTCGTTCCTTTAAGCAGGAAAAAGTGAAAAAAGTATGTACGCATGTAAGCATACAACCTGTAATAATATTTACCTAAAAGAACATTAACATAAATCGGAAAGAATTACAGTTATTCAAATAAATGTTACCTAATATTTGAAGTTTTTTATTGCATATTGTGTATTGATATGTGGAAATACTCTCTCTCTCTCTATGTATATTTGTTATACTAATAGTACATTACAACATGTTAAGAATGTGAATAGAATATCAATAATTAAAAAATTGCTTTCTACAATTAATTTGCATTGAAACCGGTATGTACCTCTCCGATTACGAAACAAAACTAACAAGCGTGCAGAAACCGCAGAAGAAAATTATTGATAGTTGGACACTGTTAGTATTTAAGCGTCATCGTTCAAAGAACGGTAAAAGCGTTTTTCTAAGGGGTTTTTTTAGACTGGCTTATCTCCGACTGAAAGACCTTCTCGCATATCATTGGCAACTGTCTTCTCGATTTGATGATTAATTAATCTGACATAGAACAAAAATAAGTTGTGTGAGAAACGGGTGTAGGTTGAAGCGATATAACATACCGTACGACAGATTTTTCCATTCTTTCAAACAATGTCATATTGGCTAGGGATTGTAATACTTTCTTTAAGAGATAAAAAAGACCACACAAAATCAGACAAAAAACCATCAGTCCATTCAGAATTAGAATGAAATGGAAAACATACTCAAAATAGATCTGATCATCTTTGCCATTTCTAATCATTTATCATCGCCAAATGTGCGGTATGTATTTATTAGACAGAACATGTATGCAGAGAAAAAGTAGCGGATGCTTGTGCTTACACCCTGGGCGTAGGGCAATACCAACAAACGTATTTGTACTCACATTCTTATTTAGTTTTGATTACTTTATAAACTGCATGTATTCCTGATGTCGATTATTGATCTAAATCAAAATTAAAGTATTCCCCAAAATGAGCCAACCCGTACAAATAGTGTGCACTGCGTTTCCATTTATAAGCAAAATGGTAAAGGACAAACTATCCAATCCAACTTTATGAATGGCCTGAAGGCGCGATGTGTCAACATTGAGAACCAGAATCGGCCCATCTAAGGGTCCTTGCAGAAATGGGATGGGGCTACCTGGAAGCAGATCAGGGGACTACCTACCTGTGGCTTATGACATATCTTGGTCTGCCCATGTTGGAGCAACAATAACAGACAGGACCTGGCAGAAATTGGGGGACGAACCAGACGTGTGCCCATCTCTGGGTAGATTCATTGTAGAACCAATTGCTGATTTGACACCGATAAGAGAGGTAGAAGCATCGTGTAGTTGACAGCCAATGAAATTGCGTGGGTTGTATACTATACCCTCCCACTGAGTGAGGTTATAAGTAAAATTCAAGCAAGATTGCACAACAGTGCCTTACTTATCAGCAGTGAGACTTCTTCGTCTGGTTGTAGTAAAAACAGAACACGTCTAGAAACGAGAATTTGTTTTTGCGATATACCTTGTATGGTCGATTCTTTTAAATCAGTAATGACCCTTTAGACATCGTAAAGTAGTGTAATAAGTATGTGTCTGACGGGGGGGGGAAAATAGAAATGATCACGTAAACACCAGTTTCTGAAAACAAATACACACCACGCGCCGATAATGTTAGGCAACACAAGACAGAGGCTGAAAAGGATTGAAGCACAAATAATTAATCATAGGGTGTCTAAAATCATTTCACGCGCTGGATCAATACAGCCGAGCACACCTGCACGTACAGTGCTTTGGGTATTCATAGCAATTATATATATATTATAGATAGATATATATAGATAGTATGAGTAATATATATAGATATCGATATATATAGATATATATATATATATAGAGATATATCTACTCAATTGCAGACAGTACGTCGAAACTTGTGTTCTCATCAGGGCAGCACAGAGGGCTAAAGTGCAATCCAAATGAAGGAATCAATGACCCGATCTCGTTAAGCCACTGACCCACTCCATCACGCCAGACATTGTTTATGAATACTAGAGTGCTCAAACTCAATGAGTGAAAACAAGCTAGCAAAATGCAATAGTATTAGGTTGATAAAAACATCAGGAGTGCAATGTTTTGGGGGATAATAATTTAATAGGCTGTTTGATTATTAGGTTGTATAGGTGCAGCTGGCTACAGAGCGCCATAGCTCTTTTATAGCCATGGCGCGTATGTTCAAGGGTCTTATGTTTGATAGAGATACTTTGCAGGTGAAGTTTCTGGAGTTTTGAGTTATGCACAGGTTAATTTTAACAGAAGCATGATTGATGTGAACTTCATATTTTTTTCTTATTTCTCTGATATTACTAAGGATCTTTTGAACAAGGTGAAGAGATGATTTTTGAATGTCACGGGAACCGAGACTGCCATAGTAAATGCAGGTGAGCCCCAGTTTCACAAATTAACCGTTTGGAAATCCCCAATGCCCAAATCGAGCGCAGATCGTGTTGTCCTACCCTCCCTGTACAGAAACCAACATGTCATAGTCTTCACATATTGGAGCGATACCGCCTGTGACAACGAGAACAGAATGCTTGCTGCTTGGCCGTATTGTAGTTATAAACGGGAAACGAGATGAATAGTTTGTTGTCACGTGTCAGGTACCAGTACGAGGTCAGGTATCAGAAATCAGTTTGCTCTTCGGGGCGACCGATATATATAATTCAGACTTGTAATATCAGGTCTTTGCATGACCCTCTGCCCAAAGTGCTATTATTTTTTCCAAAAAGACACCGTGTATTATGTCTAACAGTACAAAATTAACATTTTCCCTATGATCAAAACAGACCGTACGATGACGATAATCGTTGTTTTTTTCAATGTAGGGATACGTACGCAATTTTTACCTGAATGGGTCCCCACGAAGCAAAATAATAAAACCAATCAATGCCGTGAGTCATCAAATTTTATTTTTTCAAAAAATTGGCTGTTATTTCCCATAATAAAGTTCCTTTAAGATTCAAATCTCTATATTGTTCTTTAAATTAATTAATATTCAATTGTCCCCGCATGTGAAAAAGATGGGTCATAAGTCTACAAAACTGAAACCATAGTCAGCAGGCTCTAAATACCCTAACGTGGGAAATGAATGAGCACAGACGGATCCCAGTGTTAGTTTTAGCAGGCGTACAGCCACTTGCGTGCGGCTGCGTGCGGGGGTTATGCTCAAGGCTACATTAAACCCATGTACAGTTGTAGATAGAAGCAAAAAAGAGTGCTTCAACTAAACATGCTGCAACCTATAGGGCAAACAGGCATGACAGGAGCGTAATATACTCAATCTGCAGACAGTACGTTTCGAACTTTTCTCCTCAGTGCCAGCACAGAGCTAAATCCAATCCACAAATGAAGTGGAGAATCAATGACCCGTTAGCCACTGACCCACCTCATCACGCACACATGTTTATTGAATAATAGAGGTGCTCAAACTCAATGAGTGAGATATGTAAATGCTAATAGTATTACGTCTGATAAAAAATCAGGCAAAAATAAACCATGTACAGTTGTAGAAACAAGATTGGCTCACTAAACATTCTGCAACGCTAGGGCAAACAGATTATATATATATATATTAATATATACTATATATATATATATATATATTATATATATATGGCTGCATAAGAAAGGATTCTACAATTAGACCAAATAATGGAACTGAAACCAGCTTAACTGTGTAAATTGGAATGGGATAAATAGGAATCAGTCGAGAAACAGTCCTTTCATATCTACCTAATTTTTTCACCAAATTCCTCATTTTTTTCAGGCATAGAAGTCGAAAACTATGCAGATATTGAACGATAGTTGTCCAAAAATTTGATAAACCTATTTTATCGACGATTAACTAGGTTTTTCACGTTATCCTAGATTTCCGATTGATAAAACCTAGTTTTTCAAACAAACAACCCTATATCGGTTTGACACCCCTAAACCTAGTTTATGAACCGAAAATTTGGCTAAACCTACTTTATCGCAATTCCGAAAATCGAGGATTATTCAAATCGAAAAACTTAGGTTTATCAAAAACCCATGATATCGGTTCGATATTCAGGTTTGAAAAACCAGGTTTATCAACTTTGATTAATTCCTGGTTATAGAATTGAAAATCTAACGTTATCAAATCGAAAAACCAGGTTTTATAAAAAAAACCCATGATATCGGTCGATATTCAGGGTTTTGATAAACCAAGGCGAACTCAATCGAAAAAAACTAGGTTATCAAATCGATAAACCCGGATAATCAAGTCGAAACAAAACTCGGTTTATCAAATTCGATAACACAGGATAATCCAAATCGGGAAAAATCTGCTAGTCAAATTCATTAAACCAGGATAATCAAATCGAAAAAACTAGGTTTATCAATTACGATAAACCAGGATAATCAATACGAAAAACAAAACTAGGTTTATTAAATTCAATAACAACCAGATAATCAAATCGGAAAACTAGGTTATCAAATTCGATAAACCAGGATTAATAAAATCGAAAAAACTAGGTTAATCACATTCGATAAACCAGGATAATCAATCGAAAAAACTAGGTTTATCCAAATTCGATAACCAGATTAATCAACAAATTCGATACTAAACCAGGATAATCAAACGAAAAACAGGTTATCAAATTCGATAAACAGGGGATATCAAATTGATAAAAACTAGGTTTATCAAATCGATAAACAAGGATAATCAAATCGAAAAACTACGGTTTATCAAATTCGGATAACCAGGATAATCAAATCGAAAACAAACTAGGTTATCAAATTCGATAAACCAGATAATCAAATCGAAAACTAGGTTTCATCAGGATTCGATAAACCCAACCAGGATAATCTCAAATCGAAACAACTAGGTTTATCAAATTCGATAACCAGTGCTAATCAAATCGAAAACCGGTTTATCAAATTCGATAAACCAGGATAATCAAATCGAAAAACTAGGTTAATCAAATTCGATAAACCAGGGATAATCAATCGAAAAACTAGTTAGGTTATCTCAATATTCGATAAACCAGGATAATCAACAAATTCGATAAACCAGGATAATCAAATCGAAAAACTAGGGTTATCAATTCGTAAACCAGGATATTCAAATCGAAAAACTAGGGTTATCAAAATCGCTAAACAGGATAATCCAATCGAAAAAACAGTTAATCAATTCGATTAAACCAGGATTAATCAAATCGAAAACTAGGTTTATCAAATTCGATAAACCAGGATATCAACAAATTCGATAAACCATGATAATCAAATCGGAAAAACTAGGTTTATCCAATTCGATAAACCAGGAATATATATTAATTGGCAAAAACTAGGTTTATCAAATTCGATAAACCAGATATTCAAATCAAAAAACTAGGTTTATCAAAATTCGATAAACAGGATAATCAAATCGAAAAAACTCGGTTATCAATCGATTTAACCCAGGATAATCAACGAAAAACTAGGTTATCAATTCATAAACCAGGATAATCAAATAGAAAAACTAGGTTTATTCAAATTCGATAAACCAGGATAACCAAATTCATAAACCAGGAGAAATAACACATTCGAATAAACAGATAATCAAATCGAAAAAATAGGTTTATCAAAATTCGATAAACCAGGTACAATTGAAACTAGGTTTATCAAATTCGATAAACCGGATAATCAAATCGAAAAACTAGGTTTATCCAAATTCGATAAACCTGGGATAATCAAATCGAAAAAAATAGGTTATCAAAAAACCCGTGATATCGGTAGAATTCAGGGTTGCGATAAACCAAGATTATCAAATTTGATAATCCTGGTTTATCGAATGAAAATCTGGGTGTATAAAATCGAAAAACCATGTTCATAAAAAACATACAATATCGTTCGAAAATCTGTATCATTCGATATCATGGGTTTTTGATAAACCTAGTTTTTCGATTCGAAAAACCTAGATTTTCAATTCGATAAATAGTTTATCAAATGATTCGGTGCTAACAAACTAAGTTTTCAACCGATATATACAATTAGGGTTGTTGTTGAAAAAACTAGGTTCATCAAACATTCGATTAATATTGGATAATCGGCGAAAACGGGAAAAACCTAGTTTATCGTCGATTAACATGGTTTATCGCAATTTCTTGGACAACGTATCGTTCCATATGCAGTAATGAAACTTCAACTGCGTCACAGGAGTAAAAAAGGTCAGGGTCAATTTTTTGTTTTTTCATGCACATGATTTTGATTCACTATGTATCTTACTGGAGTATAGAAAATTTTATTTTATGAAAACACATTTGGGATGGGGGAGTTGATGGAACGAGGTTGTCAATCGGGTCTTGACCACTTTATCTTTTCAAATACAAGATACTGGTATCCCACATGTTATCGCATGTAGCGTTATACTTTAAACAGGTAAATTACAGTCTACTTCGTAGCTGTAGTGTACAGCCACCTAAAGGTTTAAAGTGTCAGAAAGTGGATGTTTGCGGGTTTTAGCGTTGTAAAATCAAAACAACCACTCCCCCCTTTCCCCCGCTGTTCCCTACCCCCCACTCCACATTTTCCCTCTACCCTCATCTTCCACATAAACTGAACCAATACAAAACAATGATAACAACTCTTTGGTGAACTCCACTTCCAAATTTGTCACGATACCTAAATATGATCTGTCTTACATAATGCAATTTAAACTAATATATCATGCGGAGAAGGGGAAAATGTCTTTACAATCCTGCAAAAAAAGCAAATTAAAAGATTTCGATTTCGTATAGGAAGAAAGAATTAGTAAACAGCAAACTTCAGGGCAGCCGCAACAACGAGAAAAAGTGAAAAACAAGATGTATGTTACTTCGTTCACGTTGTGCAATGCCAATGAAATTAAGGCTTAGCATATAGCAGATATATTGGGTAGAGAGCTAAAAGCGATTCAACGCTCGTGAGCTCTATTAAGAGTTGCCTAATGGGAATGATATCGACCACGATGGAATTATCTCGAAAACATTAGTCTGTTTTTTTTCTAATACACAGTGATCTTTTATTACAATCCAAATATTTATACGTCACTTATTAGTTCATTGATAAACAAATCTAATTAAACAAAAATCAACAGAGCAGCGTTGACGGATGTCCGGGTAAAGCTTTACAAATTAGAGCATTGGTCATTGTAAATTGGATCTGAGGTAGAAATTCCAGCCAATAACCACAAGCGGTCGTGCCCTTAGTGTTTGTTCACTCTGTAGAGTTATTCATTGAAGAGCGGTATACAATCTTATCTCTCGAATTTGCTACCAAAGAGATGAGAACGTAGAAGAAACAGCAGACTAGTATTATTCTATATGGATGGCAACTATTGGCCGACCAAAATCCTCGTTCCCTAGCGAAAACACCAGATTTTCCGAAAACTGATATAACGGGAGAGAATTACTTTCGTATTCTATTGTAGACGGTTTCAGAGTTTCAGGCGGCAGACCTCAATCAGGTACAGCTTTTAAAGGTGCATCCGTTTAGGGTATAGCTGCTATAAATATAAGTTGTTATAATACAACTGTATGATGAGTGCCTCCTCGACGATGGGTTTCATTATAATTGAGGGGTAAAGTCGAAGTTACTTGCAGCTTAAGCCTGATTGGGGCCAGTCTAAGTAATAGTAAATAATTCGAGTGGATATACGTTCTGATGATTTTGTGCGTTATAAGTGGGGAGTAAAGCCCATGCAATACTTCACCTTCCAGACTGACTCAAATTATACCACACGCATTGAAAGTTCAGCACCGGCCGGAGTAGTTTCTGCAATGGAGAGTGACGGATAACTATAAAGGATCCCCTATGAAAAATGAAAAAATAGAAGCTTTTTTCACCTACAAAATTTTACCACCCATTGGTAAAATCTGGGGTTATGGGAAAGAGGCTATTAGATACGGATGATGGAGCTGTTAAAAATTTACAAACCGGTTATCAAAATCGGAAATTTGTTGATTTTGGTAATGTGGAACAGGATGACCTTGAAAGATTTGTACTTAAAACTATAGAGGAACGATAGGCAAAACTTTAAATGTTTTAAATTAATGTAGCCCATAAATAGGGCGGTGGCCATCTTTTATAAAAGTCATCAGTTTAATTTTGACACCCTTGTAGTTCGCAAAAATACCCCCCCCCCCTTATTGTTATTACCACATGATGAACAAGATTGATTTAATGACGCATTAATATATTAGTTTTGGGGAATTTCAAAGCATATTAACACCAAAAAGGCTGCTTCTTGTTGCATTTGTTGTTGGTCTAATCATAAACTTATTGGACTAACTTCTGGTTGCATATGCTCCCTTAAATGAATCCCGCAACACAAATACGCAATCAAAACAGTAGATAGATCCACCAAAATTTGTCAAAGTCAAACGATAATTAGATTTAAAAGTATGGGAAATAAGGGAAGCGGTGTTTATTGACGTATTTGGGACAGACACCTCTGAGTAGTGGTTGAAGTTATGCCAACTTCACCGAACCCACCCAGGATCTAAAAGTGGCAGTTAATTAATTACATGTATAGAGAGAAGGGAAATTATTAAGAAGAGAAGGAGCGGATTGCACTGATTTCCTTCTGTAAACAGTATGAATGTCAAAATGGGCGAGAGTGCGTACTTACCCTTTACATCATCTATTTCCCATTACCCCCCCCCCCACCTTTGGTAGTTATGCATACAGATTCTCTAAGGAAAAGGAAAGTTTGTACGCGTGATGAAATTCACGGTTCCGCCTTGGGTTCGCCTGTATTAGCCAATAAAGTTTCCTCATCTTTGACATAAGTATTAACGGACCCCTGTAAAAAAATTATTAATGCTATGGTTTCACTCCTTATTCATAGCACCAGTGTAAAAGTGGTAATTTTTCGGAATGACCGAGAAAAACCTTTGTCTGAGTAAAAACCACTTGCAGTGTATATTATGGTTTGAGGTTTTCAGCAATGGGGTGTCTTCAAAATTAGTGCGCCAAGTATGCCCAAAAATTAAAAACAGCGTTTGAACCCCATTGATGTCAATTTCTCGTTCCGCTAAGCCTTATATTACAACAAATACATTGTTGTGTGGATAAGCAAAATTAGTATAAGAAATTTGAGCTGAAAATCATAGTGTATGTAAAGTCTCAGCCATTAATTCGCGGAAATATCGCCATGCTGGGCGATGCGACAGACTCCGGTATCGTTGTAGAATTATAGATGTTGGCCCTGTGTGTTTGGTACCCCGGGAAGTTGATTGATGCCATGCTATGTGCACATCACTAATATCACAGGTACCAATGGACAGTAAAAACCTTTCTCCTATTGCTCAATATGTGAACCAATGATTTAACCCAACGCCACCTCCCTACAGGCCGATTCCACGTTGAAAACTAGATGTAACAAACGAGGCTGTGCCTGACCTAAATAGCCTAAGCAGATCCCCGTACTCTTGGATTAAATAAATCCAAGAGGATAAATAACCATTCTACACAATGCGGCCCTAAGCGTTGTAAATGATACAAAATAGGAACATTGTTCAAAAGGAAAAGATAATACAAAAAAAATTCATATCATTTCACATACCCACATTTGACATCCGCTATCCTAATCCTAATAAATTATACACTAAATTCAACGTAAACAATCCATGCCCTTATTGGGCTGTATTCTTAAGGTTCGTGCCAGAAGCATATTAGTTGTTCTTCGCAACATTTTATCGGCAACGTGTGATAAAGCCAATTGAAATCTTGCAGTTTTCCGCAAACATTTAAGGTTCGGCTTCCTTCCGAACCGTCTAACTACAGTTTGACATGTTTAAGCGTACAGTCATTAGGAGCCATTAGCCGGTGAAATGTCGCTAAAATTTGGGACGACCAAACCCATACAAAGTCAAACCAACACACACCCTATACAGTGTGAGTAAAACAAAACCTACATCAGAATTAAAGAAAAATAATTTACATAAATAAGGAATTACTTTTGCTCAATGTAGTTATGATGTGAGGAAAATAGGCCTTCAGGAAACGTTTATTTGGGTCGTGTGGAGGTCGAAGTTATGCTATTTTGCTGAGGGAAACTTAAAAATCCTGTTTGGCTGATTTGAGCAAAAACAAAGATGCATCCTTTTTAGAGAGAGTGAGTTAACCTGGTCTTCATTAGTGATTTGAGTAAAAATTAAACACAAAAATTATTGTTTCAAACAATAGAAGGTGGGGGAATAATCGCGGATTATAAAATTGTATATCCTGGAGATTACAAAAGAAAATTGCTGAGTGAAAAAAAAAATGTTTAATTTCCCAAATAAGAAAGTTTAAAGATAGCATGTGTTTGACCATAGTTTACTTTGGTTAGCAAGATTTCATGGTTTTAACCTACAGCGAAATTTTGGAGCCAAAGTGAACCCATAGAAGGGTTTTTATTTAGCTTGAAAAACAGTGTAATAATGAATTTAAGTTTTAATCTCCAGTATTATTACAGAAAAACGTCAGCTTTAGCTCGTAATTTATGGACGCTGAGTATATTGTATTTGCAAATGTTAAAACAAAGATTTTTCCTTCTGAAGTAGTAGTTTCATTATCTCATAAACTGAAACATTGATATGAGTAATTTTCAATAACTGATTTCTATGATGGCACACTGTTATATTAATTTGTTGAAGGTTTATTTTACTTCTAATTATGTTACACAATAGACCGTTTTATTCAAACTGACATGGTTTTGTTCAGATGAAATCGATACCAACACTGAACTTGCCCGGTGAACTGATTTGCTATAATAAGTTATGGTATACGTGGTGTCAGTCTCTGGCATGTATGTCTAAAAGTGGCCAAACAGCAATTTTAGGTCTCTCCGCAAAATTGCAAACAGAATAAAAAATCTTATGTAGCCTATTTATCCCAGCAAACAACCAAGACAAACATTCAAGCCAAAAAAATAACGTTAACTTTCAATTAAAAAATCTTTCCTGAATGTGGGTTTTTATTGGCTAACTACCCTGTAAACCCAAAACCCTGAAATCCAATCTACCAACATACACAAATAGTCATCCTAAAAGGGCATTCTGAAGGCCGTTTAACCTGTTTAAGTTTCAGCCATCAACATATGCTAGATTTGAAGTGACATAAACGCTTTATGTAACCGATCGTCAACGTTGTAATAAAGAAGACAAAAACAAGCCGGCAAACAACCCCAAACCACAAAAATAAAGAACAATATCGACGCAGGTTATCCTCCAGAAATTATTCCGTTCAATTATTTAACAAGAGCAATCCCCTACGCAAAATACACCTAAAGAACCAGATCACATGGTTTGTATAAGACGGCAAGACACTGACTTTCAATGGGGTCAAAACGCCCAGTTTTATGACAGTCTTAAGTAATGGGGAGACAAGCGAGTCGAGCTTAAGTGAAGTAGAAGGTAGGTATTTGTGTCAGCCATATCGACTTTCCATCTCATGGCTCTACATCTCATATCCCTGACACTCAAATCTCAAGCCTTTCAGGTCACGTTACCAATACATGTTCCTCGGAGCTATTATGAAGTGCTTAAAGTTAGCGACTAGACTTTTTCTTCAAGACTGATATGGCTCGTGAAGTAAATCGTAAAACATTTTGAGAAATTAAAAGACAAATTGCACTGCAATTACCCTGGCCAGATTGTTATTAGATCGTTTAAATTGTTATTGCTCTTGTTTTTTTCTTTCTTTTGCCTGTTTCGTTTTGATATAAACTTGATTTAAAGAAGCTATAACTGCAAGTCTGCAAATGTCACAAACAGACGCCTTCAGGTTAATATCAACAATGTTTAAAATATGTTAAGCGATTCGTGAAATTTGAAAAAAAAAACGCGATTTAATGATTCAGTGTCAGATTTTATCACGTCGCACTTTGTGTTCGTATTCGTTTTCATATGACAATCATTTATTGTACACGAGTCCATAGGAAATTGTTTTAAGCTAAACAGTGAGTTCTATTTATTAAGTTAGTTAGTTCTTACAAATACAAAATGGCTGACATAATCAGGGTCCAGTTCTTCTGACTCACCCTGTATATGGTTACAGCTATTATACAAGAACCATGTTTCATTAATTGCAAGGTTCCTCTTTCAAATTTAAACGTCAGGGGAACTGGTCATCTTGCGATTTCTTTTGCAGGTAATTAACGACAAATGTTCAGAGACACGTATATATGCCAATAAATTAATCTTAACCCCCACCAATAGATTGCCCCATTAAGTCCTATACAATGTCCGTAAGATAGAGAAGAGCATTTTGCCGCCTCGTATTGAATTACTGACATATCCACATCGTGAAGGGTTTGGAAATGTTATAGGATTACTTTCACGATACGGAGAAGATGTCTAACTAGTCAGTTAACGGATAGAGTTCAAGTGTTTGAGTGAAAGGGTGTCCTTTTGGCTATCGCAGCTGGGTATCTGTTGCTATGAGAGGTCACAGCATATTTGTACATTCTTTTCCAGCGTTATCTGTTTTACCCTTTGACATATTTTGAAGGCTATTGCCACCCATAATGCTTATGTTGTACGGGAAATGTTCAAAGAATTCGTTTGGATTCCTTACATCAACCGTGTCGTTGGTAAGTGAATTCCAAAGAGTTGGACCTGCTGTTCTTACGCCTTTGGACGACAAATGTGTTTTATTTTCCATTGTATAGGCATTAATATATTTGTAATGCGATTGTAGAGAGTATGTCATTTGCAAAAAATAGTCTTTGTTAATTGCTGGTAAGAGATCAGTACAATGTCGATAAGTAAAACTTCGAAGTTCCAATTTATATATAAGCACATTGCTTTTTCACTGGCAGAGTGCTTTTAGAATATGTATCAAAAAGCACGCCTTGTTTTCCTGGTTTTGCTTAAAAATTGTACAGAACCCATAATAGTTTTCAAATATTAGAAAATGATTGGATAAGGTGTGTATTTTATTGCGTCTAAATATTTTTTTCATGCCAAAGAAAGCCGTTAAGTTCATTGGACACGCCAATGAGCATTCATTAAGTACTTCATCTTGTCCTGCCGAACTCTTTGACGTTTTGCACTGCAGTAATAAAAACACTCTTTTAGCCAAATTAGCCAAAAAGTGCACCCAGTTCAGTAAACAAATGGAAATCCGTAGATTAATTTAAAGGGTTACTTAGCCACCTTAAACGCAAATGAAAGTTTGCTAATTTGTTCCAATTCACAATTCATATTTGACCTCTACATATAACTAGAAATACAAGTTAATACGTTGTATTTTTTTTCAATATTTTCCCCCAACCGACTTTCATCAAACTCACCTTACATTTCTAATTAAACTAATTATGATATAGTAAATTTTCAACATTGTTGTCAATCAATATCTTTTCTTTTTGATGGCCAACTGACAATTAAAAACATTTCGACACAATTGGTAAAATTAATGTTAACAATTTGGCGGTTTTTTACACATAGCAAAATCACAAATTGTTTTAAAATTTGCAATACAACAAAAATGTTACGCGAACGTCACATGGTAACGTGACATGATAACGGTAGTTTTTATAAGAAATCTTATAATATTTTAGTTCTATCGAATCAAATACAATTACTACAAGTATTGTCCATGTCACCACAGAGCCATTTTTAATTGTTTTGTTTCACTTGCTTCATAATAATCTCATTTTTTTTTAAAAATCACCAATATCGGTATTTCCTTAACTGTGGATCCCCTTAAAGACCCATGATAGCCTTCATACTCAGGCTCCATTATAGTCGTGATTTCTTGCTTTAGCCAAATAACCTTTTTATAATCATTTGCATGTGTCCTAAGGGCAGATATCCAAATATATACCTCACAGAAGATTACATTAGTACTTCGGAATAAAATCAAATTTTAGGAAAGACTATTTATAGGTTAAGTGATCAAAGATGTTGCAATAAAATAACTTTATGATTATGGACATTATGAGGTAATTGCCCGAGTTAGTGTATTTATGATAACGTAAGAGCTTTGATACGTACTATTCAAGTGGCTATGAAACTAGTCTGGCTAAACAAACCCTGAGGTACATAAACACTTGTTACAGTTTGTTATCATCATTATTAACATTTACACTACGAGCATTTAGACTGGAAAAGCGGAAAACCACGCGATAAAAATAACACTACGTAACATATTTGTGCAGTTATCGGGTTATGTATGATAGCCGGTTATCATACTGTGGTTTCTCACTCACTTACACTTACTTACTTACTTACTTACTTACTTACTGATATGCTTGACCCGAACTTGACCAGACTGGGTTAGAAAACAAATCCTGACCCATTCTTCATACAGAGTTTTCACAGATTGATCATAGGATCGCCTATAGGGTCAAGAGCGGTCATACTCTCCAGGGCCGTACGCAGGATTTTTTACGGGGGTGCGGGTCTTCAAAAAGTTGACCTTTTTTTGGAAAATGATGGACCTAACCCCCTAAAATGGTCCATCTTTGGACGTTTTGAACATCTCATCACCAAAAAGTGGACTTTTTCGTCATATTTTCTCTAAATTTTGGACCTATTTATCAACAAAATTGGCAAAAAGTGGACCTTTCCCCCTTTTGTGGAATTTGGGGGTGCAGTGCACAGCACACCCCCCCCTGCGTACGGGCCTGATGCTCTCTCCAACCAGCCTTTTGCTTCTTCTCCCAAAGTTCGTAGGTGCTATCGACTCCATTCGGTCACAGTGATTGCATGGCAACATGGGATGTTCACAGATGGCCCAGTCTCTATATCGCCTCTTAATATTTTAAAATGATTCTTGATTGACCTCATCTCAAACAGACTTCGTCAGAAGAACCTCTGACCCATTGTCTTATAGGGCGTTCACATATTAGTGTCAAAGATCAACAGGGGTGCTTTGATTTTTTCTAAGAACACCAAAGATTGAGTTGCAAACAAGCAAACAAATTATCCAGTAGTTGATAGTCAATGCCATTCACTGTTTTAACATTCTTATACTCTTAAAGGGGCGTTTCGTGATCCACAGCCTCGTCACCCCCCCCCCCCCCCCCCCCCCAAAAAAAAAAAAAAAAAAAAAAAAAACAAAAAGTTGATTTTTTTTATATCATTATAACTGTTGGCCAAGTATAATATGTGTGCCTAATCTTATGTGCAAATTCGATCTACTCCGAAAGAAATTCGTGAATTGTATTTTCTGTCCAGAAACAGACATGAATACAACACAGTGGCATATGTGACGCCGTGATACAAGCATTTGCTCATAACATCAAAACCCATCGTCAGAAGCAGCTGAAAATTTACAAATAACCTTTTCTTGTGCATATCTATTGAACAATCAACAAAAAAGAGGTACAAGGATCACGAAATCCACCTTTAAAGAAGAAATGCCATTGTAACAATGTGGTGATATTGTGAACAAGATAGCCAACACACACACATTAATTGGTTTGTCCTTATTCCCATAACGAGTGCAACACACTTTCAGGTGTACTTTTACAGAAATAATATCCTTCGTCGCACAGGTGCCCTAAATATCCTAGATCTCGAGTCACTAACCTCATTAAACATACATGTTCGAAAATCTGAGATATGAATATATGACGTCAAAGACCCGGAATCGCCTTATTTCTCTCATAGAAATGATTCATGTAGTTATCGGGTCGTTACTCGGTTATGCATACATTTTTGTTCGTGTTGTTTTGTTTTTAATAGTCCATTATTAATAAAATCATGGCATGCTAATGTTGCAGTGATCTTCGGAATCCGTTTAGAATGCGGCTTTCATTGTAGGAAATACACAGGAGGTTTGCGAATCTGTTAGCTGATTCAGAGGGGGCATTAGGTCTACAAGGAAGATAATTTTCTGAGATAACATTCCGTACATTTTTAGAATGTCTTACCACGCAAGATCATATTTAGATAACGGGGATCAGGCTCAGCAGCAACAAAACTTGCATTTACTTGGCGCTTGCTTAAATGCCCGAAGATCTTATGAGGACAAGTGTGAAAGACAATGCAGGCTTTGCAATATGGAATAACATAACCCGAGGGCTGAACACACACATACATGCGAATGTTCGTATTTTATAACCTGGATAGTTTATGCGTTGGTTTTGGGGATGTAAATGCAAAAGCGTTTTCAGGCTATTTTTAAGCTTTACAGTAACACAGACAGGGTGTACCAAAGGTTACTTTTAAAAACTTTAAAATAACATTAAAATTATATCAATTGATTATTACTTTATGAAATGTTTACTGTGTATCATACCAGCACCCTAGTTAAACACAGGTGCAATATGAATACATTTTCCCAATGGCTTTCAAAAGTTCCGACTTCGGCACAGGTGTATAAATAACTTAGTTTTAGAGCAATACCATGTAGTCACATTATAGATAGGCTATATACACTACGCTGTAGTTGTGATCTAAAATGTCTCATTAGCTATATGATTTTTCAGTTGATTTTTAGAGTGGAGGAAAAGTAAAGTTTATTCATTCATGTTACCAACGCGGAGCTGCCAAATATAAGGACTCTGAATTTGTTTTTTAAGTTAGCATCTGGTCTACTATCATGTTTAAGGTGAGAAGAACATGCCCATGCAGCTACAACATTCAATAGATTTATCATACTTACGAGGTTTAGAAAACCGGGCGTATGCAGATGCATATGTGGTAATGCTGTGAGAGCACCCATGCCCAGCTGTGTCCAGGAATGTGACGGCATAAGTTCAAAGTCCACTCGATCGATATCGGCCACATTCCTGAACAGCAGCTGGACATGGACACTCTCACTGCATCAACGCATCTGCATGTGCATGTGCCCGGTTTTCTAAACCTCGTAACTGATGTTGGATAGTGCTTTGCTAGTTGCCCGTTGTTGACGTCAAATTTTACCTCATCTATAGTGAGTAGGTTGTGTTACTGCACAATAGAAAGTAGTGGTTGGAAATGCTACAACGTCGCTCTCTAATCGCTTGTAAATCCAACTATCAAAATTCAGCCCTGATAAATGTATCATTTTCAAATTAAACCACTCGTAGTGAGCTTTAGTTATCTATAAACATAACCTTGCAATCTCAATATCGAGGGGTGTTTGAACAAATAAAAAGCGACCAACTGTGGCTACCTGACCGTTCGATGTATAGTGCTGGCTAAAGTTCGAGATTTACTTTAATACTTTATAATAATGTTCCCATTATAATTCAACAGCATATGTGACCGCTTGAGATACCCTATATCTATAATAATCAATCAGTTGCATAACTCGGGACGCTTTAGCAATGGATTTCTGAAATGGAACATAAATCCATTTCCTTGTATATTTTGAGCACATGATGTTGATGTTGGTAAGGATGTACTCTCAAATGCAGGATAGATCAAACCTGTAATAACGTAAATGCGCTAGACCACATGTTGTGTCAGAATGCTTTTAGTGCCAAGATAAAGCTTTAGAACTGAATGTTTCACGACATTTGAGTAAACATGAATTCAAAATGTTATTTGAAATATGTATTAATGTATAAACGACTTGCAGGAGATGTAATTTCACTTTTATTTTCGGGTACAATTAAATCAATACATAAACTGTAACCAGAATCAGCTATTAACTCAAATTAACCAAAAAAAATCTGATTCGACAATATGTCGTGCCCACCTTACGTACTGTTGTGCACCAATGCTTTCATACTTACCAGACATACGTAGCCGCACCTTACGTAATGCTGACCCACACTTACCAGACATGTAGCCGTACCTTACGTACTGTTGTGCACCAATGGTCCAACACTTACCAGACATGTAGCCGCGCCTTACGTACAGTTGTGTACCAATGGGCATATACTTACCAGACATACGTAGCCGCACCTTACGTAATGATGACCTACACTTACCAGACATGTGGCCGCATCATACGTACTGTTGTGCACCAATGGTTCTACACTTACCAGACATAATTATGTAGACGCTCCTTACGTACTGTTGTGCACCGATGGGTCTATACTTACTAGACATGTAGCCGCGCCTTACGTATTGTTGCATACTAATGGTCGTATACTTACACCACTGGCGAGTGCCAAATTGTGTAAAACGTTTTTCTATGGAGTGTGAACTGCGCACTTTGATGAGATTGCGATTTATTCCGTATTGAAATACGTGTTTACACAATTTGGCACTCAACGACCCTCTTACCAGACATTATGTAGCCGCACCTTACGTACTGTTGTGAACCTATGACCCTATACTTAGGGGCGCCTTCGTGCTTCATTGTTTAGAACAATACAAACCGGTTGCAACCGGAAAACACCGGACTGAACCGGCGAGTAACCGGTGGTTGAATTATGAAGCCGACCCTTACCAGACATGTAGCCGCGCCTTACGTACTGTTGTGCACCAATGGGCCTATACTTACCAGACATATGTAGCCGCGCCTTACGTACTGCTGTGCAACAATGGTCTTACACTTACCAGACATAATTATGTAGCCGCACCTTACTATTGCGCACCGATGGGTCTGTACTTACCAGATATATGTAACCGCGCTTTACTTTAATGTTGTGTACCAATGGCCCCATACTTACCAGAAATACGTAGGCACACCTTACTTACTGTTGTGCACCAACAGCTGAACAGTGAAATTATTAATTTCTCAAGAAAAGGGTCTTATTTTGTAAATTAAAATTAGCCATGCACACTGATTTTTAACCATTCCATGGAATCAACCTGGAAATATTTTAATAGCATTTTGTATCGTTTGTAATTAATTTTGATCATAACAGATATTTTTCATGACTTATGGGCAAACCTTTTGACCCACCATATAACATAGGGCTAGGTTCTCTCAGCATTTTTAGTCAAAAACGTCTGTTTTGAAAAAAAACAAGCATTTCAGATAGATTGTTATAAGTACTTTTTGAAGGGTTCAACGTCCTTTAATCAGCTCTTAACAAACAAATTACTTTGAGTCTGTCATTTGTCGATTACAATGTATGGAAGTTAGAGCCACTTTTAAGCTTTATTTGCATCGGTTCTATTCATAAAAGCTTTTTGGCATCCTGTTTTCCCCAACTTTTGAGGGTAATTCCGTGACGCGGTGTTTTGATTATTATTACAGCAATCATAATTATGTTCAACATGGTACATTATTTTTGTATATCTATATTGTACACACTCTCAATCCATCAATCAAACTATAAGAAAGAGTGGGTTTTTAGTCGCAACTCACAATCTAAGTGTCATCTATTATGCATAATGCATATTTTGGAGTGCGATACACCTGTTTTTTAGGGGAAAATGTTGCTGAAAGCTTCCTGCTACCGGGATACGGCTTCCTGTTTGAATATCTGCGAATGAGATATTTTTCTTGCAAGTGGCTACATTGTTTTTTTTTTTATACCCCACTTTACAAAAATACGTACGCTAAGTAAAATTTTCACTTTTTCTTTTCAGGTCTATTAGTGGTAATATGGTTTTCTTTATTTGGTGTTTGGCATTTGATTTTTCAACACTTAACTATAGCGTGTGTTCAATTTACATTTTTGACTTTGAATGACCGTGGACTCGTTGTTGTACATGACAAAAAACATTAAAAAAATGAAAGCTAGGCTTTGCGTTAATTTTAACCGGAGGCACGTGTGGGCTAGTGTATAACACTCCACCGACCACACCAAAGGCGGGGAAGCAAAGGTTGTGAGTTCGAGCCCCGCTGTGGCTAACTTGTTGGCACTTGTGAAAGGCGCTTTACCTCACTTAACTCTTGAGTGTACAAACGGGTACCGGTGTGAAGTAATCATGGTCCGGCAGGTATTATAGTCAGGGCTCCAACAATTAAAAAAGGCTTTAAATTAAAAAAAAACTCTTTTAAAAATTTTGTTGCGAGAAGAGGTCACCTGAATCATTGCCCCTATTGTTCACCATTGTCCCGGACTTTGAGTTCCGGAGGATAATCTCTACCCACACCGGAATAGAAGGATAGTTTCCGTAGTGTATTGTAATTGTATACGGAATAAACCGTGACCTTATAGACCCGAGGCTATTGGGTACAAGTGCTGCAAACCTTGAAACAAATTGACGCGTGTAGCACACCATGCGTTGAGTACAATAGACAGGTGGACTGTGGAGACTTTACATAATAATACTCTTTAATTCGTGACACCAGTGTGAAAGTAATATCGTCCGCCGGGAGCCAAAGTCCGGTATTCCATAGGACGACAACGGAATAACACCTTGAAATAAAGTTGCGTGAAGAGTCAAACTGAATCGAATGCCCTATTTTTTACGAGTACGGCGCGGACTATACTATACACTGGTTTGTGGGAGGAGATATAGTTCTCCGGATTCACAGTCCGCCTTACAACGATGACGAATAGGGCACTCGTTAGTTGACTCTTTACGCACGTTAGTTTCACGCTTATCAGTTGTCGTGTATGGAGCCCGGATTATATTCCTGCCGAAACATTCTCCTTTTAACTGGATTATTACAATGGTTTTTATGGTCATGATAAAGGTGCGGCTCCTCCCCCTTTTGCAGGTGTGATACTTTACTTTATTTTAAACTTTGACCCCAATGTTAAATAAAAACTCAAACTTGCTATTTGATGTTCGTACAATATAGACTGAGCGAAGAGATAGGCATTTCTCTTTATCTCACCATTAGTGAGTTTAAATTTCATACATTAATGCGTGTTCATGATTCAAGATTCAAGATTAATTTATTTCCCATACAAGGAAACATTAACAAATATATAAATACCTAAAACACGTATAATAATAACAATGATGGGAGGAGATGACCAAAAGGCCAAGGAAGGCCAGAAGCGGTCACCCCCCAAATGAAAAAACTTAACTTGTTCGTATAAGAACGTTTAAACATAAAAGAAAAACTTATTATAATACAATCAAACAAAGGGGAACACAAAACAGCAGCTCCAAGGGAAATATTTTATAAATACATTGCTGATGAATGATAGCTATGAATTTTTCTGAATTCTTGTTAAATTTGGTAACGTTTGTAGATTATCTGGATTGAGTTCAACAGACCTGGTCCACTTGATCTGACTCCTTTAGAAGCAAAATAGTTTATTTTTCTGAAAGTCATTACTTGGCTTTGCATATCTCGTTCTATAGTCATGAAAATTGCATCTTTTATTGAAATAATCATTGATTTGAAAATTGATGGAAGGGTATTGGTTGAATATTTATATATAAAAGATTCCCAGTTCTAGTTTGAAAATTTCAATACATTTAGAAAATAAGTTCTCTAAATATGGCTTACTGTTGACTTCTAAGTGAACATTACAAATATTTCGGACAGCCCGTTTTTGTAGTTTCAACACTTTATCCAGGTATGTCTTGCACGAATTCACCCCAAACCAATATTCAATAATTTAAATACGGGAAGAAAGTGTACAGTATAGACGCAAAAATTCGTTTTGGTTATAAAGTTGTTTAAGTTTGTTCAGTCATACCAACATTTCATAGATATAGTTTTTGAGATAGCACTAATATGTTCCTCCACGTTAAATTCTCGTCAATTATAACACCTAGTTATTTAGTTTTATCTCCTGGTATAAGATGTGTAACCATCAGAGTGAAAATGTAATATTATTTTCATATTTGGCAGGTTTTGGCGGGTACCCATAATCATAAAATTTGTTTTTACTAGCATTATGACAGTTTGTTCGCTTCTTTGAACCAATTTTGTAACTTCGGGAGCTCCCGGTTTATTAAATCAACCTTACTTTCAATTTCATTATTGAGTACCAAAATAGTGTGTCATCTGCAAAAAGTATAAATTCCAATATGATGATGTATTTATAATCTAATTGATATATAATATAAACAGTAGAGGGCCTCCTCCTAATATGAACTTGGGGCAACACCCAATTTATGTCTTTTAGATGATTTTAAGGACTTATAAATACCAAATTGCTTTCTATTTAGAAGATAGTTTTTGAACCATTCCAATGCAACTCCTCTAAAGCCATAATGTTCCAGTTTATAAAGTAAAATGTTATGATCTATTGTATCAAACGCCTTAGACAAATCTAAGTATATACCAACAGTGGTTTCATTGCGTTCTACTGCACTATTAATTTTATCTACTAATTTCTATAATTGCCATGTAAGTTGAATGGTTCTTTCTAAAACGGGAATGTTTGTTATTAAAATGCTGTATTTGTTCATATGTTTACACGATCTTATTTGAAAACAAGTCGTTCAAGTATCTTAGAAAAACAGGGCAAGATCGAAATTGGTTGGTAGTTTGAATAAATATCGGCATTATCTTTCTTGTATATTGGTATAACCTTTGCAGTTTTTAATTCATTTGGAACATTTCCGGTTGAAATTGAAAGGTTAAAAATCATAGCGAAAATTCTTTTTGGAATTCTTTTGTTGGATCGAGAAACACGAATTTCCACATTCGCAACCATTCATTTTATCTTAATATAATAATTATTAATAACAATAAAAATCATGATTAGCGACTAATGCCTCTTGGCGCTTTACACAATGAAAACGGAGCAATTATATCATTATCAAAATCCAAATACAATATATAAAATTCTAATGTGGAAAGAGCTATGATATACATCAATTATAAAAATAAAAATTAGAGTAAATTTTACGAGATAATTTAAGTACAAATTTAAAAAAATATTTTGTCGAAAAGATAGAAGAAGAAAAAGAAAACCAAGAAATCTCAAACAAAAACTAAGAACATGGGGACACACCTGAAATCATCAGCTGTGAGGATCCGTGTGCATGTACCGCACAACGACGGATTCAGATTCCCTGCCCTACTTAATCTGGTAAAAAACAACCTGGATCCTAGGCAACCGGATTGGAGGAAGATGGGAAGATAGAAAGCAAGAAAGGAAAGAACAAACAAATGGAACAAATTGAACAGCATTCACCCGAATAACATGAACTGGAGATACTATCAGGAGGCCCCAAATCATGGCTACGCAGGTTTAGTTTTTTGGCGGGGTGCGGGACTTCGAAAAAAGGGGGGGTGCTGGACTTCGGACTTCATCACCGAAAAGTGGACTTTCTTGTCAAAATTTCTCTAAATTTTGGGCCTTTCTTCAAAAAATTCAGCAAAAAAGTGGACCTTTTGCCCCTTTTGAGGAATTTGGGGGAGTTGCAGCGAGCAGCACCCCGACACCCCCCACCCTGCGTACGGCCTGAGTCAAATGACTTGTTGTTGTAAAGTTAGGAATTCTTGAGACGTGACTTACAAATAGTTATTGACTGAGCTAAGACGGATACTGTAAGGGGTTTATTTCACAATTGTGCTGCTGCGTAAGAACAAGATATATCGCCATAGAACTTTGTGCATGCTGCATTGCCTCTCTTTTAATCATGTCCGCCATCGTCTGGCATTTCCTAAATCAAGATCACCGATCAATTGACTATATTCTGTGTTAGCAAATTTGAATATAAATGAGATACAATTAAAACAACTGTTTTGATCTTTTACAGAAATAGTCCATCAAATGAAATGTGTGTATATGCCTGGATTCATAACTGCAAACCGTTGCTGAACCAGTACGTATATCTCCAATCATTGAAGTTGGGTAGTCAATGTTAGTCTAATCTCACTATGATAAAGATGATTTATGTTTAATACTCAACAAAAGAAATTTACCACAAAAAAGTCTTTTTATTGACGTGAAATTTTATATAATATTGAATTGGCCATAGATATTCAATTTCAGTAGTCTCGTATTTAAAGAACAAAAATTTTATTTACAAAAAATGGCGCATCCCTTTATTTTAGTGGGGACCGCACTCTGTTTCTTACTTCTTACATCTAGACTTCTTGGTTCAGGATCTGGTCTTTGATTAAAGGTAAAGAACATTATTTTCATGTTCGGCATATTTAAATTTACGTCAACAAGTCATGTATTTACTTCTACGAGATATTGTGCAGCAGCGAAACTGCTCTACCTAATCTTTTTCTGTGGATACCGGTGTAATCTTGCGCTCGCTAACATTCTGAAAATACTTCGGATGTATATTTCACATGTCTTCAATTCTGGCAGGGCCAAAATATAAACGTGGTTAAAATGCCACCAATTGGAAACACCAAGTGTCGACTTGAACGACCGCTTGGCAGCATCAGGAGCTGGAAATCGTCAACGTGTTAAAATATTCACAGACGGTGCACATTAATTAAAGAATTCCGTAAAATAAATTGATAAAAATAGGCAAAACAAGCATTAATCACTATTTTGCAATACTGCCAAATAACACTTAAGCAAACAACACTGTTACATTTTTTAAGCTACGGCAAGATCATGGAAGTCAGATAACTTTATGAAAGTTGACAAACGTAGTATAAATTCATCTGTATAGGGAACCTTCTATTCCAATTGGGATGCTAAAAATACTTCGGCATTGATACACACCGTTCAAACTTTTCGCTTTATCTTGAAATTTAGCCTCTTTTCAGTTACTAACAATCTGACAAAATCGGGTTATATGCATAATGCCTATTTATAACTTGAAGATTTTGGGTTAAGCACATATCCGAGAACATAACACGCGGCTCTCAAAGCCTACTCAAACCGAGAACTTTATACACTTTGAACCAAGCAGACTAAAAGATCATCAGTTACGAGTATAACGTTACAAGTACACGCGGTTTTTTAAGAGCACATGTCTGAGAGATTCAATATGGCATACAGGGTGGTGTGTCGTAACCACATTTTGTTGGCTTTAAAGGAATTGTGGTTCACTTGTGTCACCAATACTGTCATCTAAATCCCATCTCAAACTTGTCAACTTTACAACGTGAGTACAAATGTATTTTTAATATGAAAGTTCAACATTTTGAAAACAAAAACTTTCCGGCAGTCTGTATTAGACACTTTGAATGATTGATTTTTTTTTATTATGTTTATTATATTAAAAACAGTAGCATAACATGTCACCCGAATTCTTTTGAATAACATACCAATATCAACATGTGAAAAACATTATAACATTATAATACTGCAAAGTGTCACTTTTTCTTTATGTAATTTTGGGAAAAATGGAGTGTGTGCTGATGCCTAAAGTGTCTTTTGAAACAACTTTTATGGCAGAGCCAAATGTTTCCTCTCTTTAAAACCTTTTAAAATTTCCCAAACATCCAGTTCTAAGTGAAGTTATGCAACCAAATGTCCAAATGTAAGGGAACTTATTTTTGGGAACCCCTTAGAGTACTACCAGTTACAGAAAACAGCTTCAATGGATGCAAAAATAACCAACTGCAGTGTGAAAACAGGCAGGGTTTTCGTTAAATATGAGACATTATTGGTCCAAAAGCAAGGAAAATGAGCGAAAGGTGGAAGGGTTATGCATATAAGTTCAAATGATCTGCAACGTTTACTTCTCCAAACAACTTTGCTTTTCTCATATTATGAAATTTGGATAGATCGAATCAAACGCAAACATTTTGCTACACAGTGACCCACAAAAACTAGACTCCGATTTCACCCACATTTTGCATGTTTATACGGAACATATATTTCAACCTATGTGGTATCAATAAAAAGCCTGTTTTATTAGCTTTAAATTCCTTCATTGATCATTGTGATCGGTTATGTACAGGCCGAGCTACAGTAATTTTGATCATGTAGTTTGTTTTGCGCTCTATCCATGGATTCACATTAGAATCCCAGGTCTCCTTCAACGTACCATAGGCGGATTTTTTTTATGAAAGTTGGTCGATTGAAAATGAGCTTATAATGATGTAGCCCTTACAATTTCTCTTCATATTTCCGCTCATACCGGTTCATGCCGGCGACAGACATATCCGCCATTGATTTAGTGTAGGTAATAAGAGATCCCAAACGATCACATTTGAAAGCACGCCAAATATTATTGGGTACCTATTTTCGTGAACGGCTAGATGAGGAAGTAGTTCCACTCTAGAGCTATCAAGTAATCATTACTGGAACGCCTACATATGAGGTGCAAGAAGGAATTTATATTATCAAACTTCTATCAATCACACTTAGATGTACAACATTAATGATTACGTCTACAATTTCCTCCTCCCCGAGCGCTGTTCAAGTGAAAATTGCTCTTGAAACGGCGACAAATGAACTCCCGCAATTGCCTAATGTCAGGATCAACGATAATGCCTATTTAATTACAGAATTCAGAATTCATTCATTCGTGTTTATTCACAATGTGATAAACGAATATTTAGAATAATATCGTTATCGTCTGCCAAATAATCTGCCTACACGTAGCTTGGATAGACCTACCTGGTTCTCTCCCTAGTCATAAGGTTCGCCAGTCATAAGGTTCGTTAATCATAATCAGAAAAAAAAATCGCTTAAGTCATAAGTTTTGTTACTCATAAAGGGGGAGGGTTTAGGGTTTAAGGTTTAGCTTAGGGGTAGGGTTTAGGGTAATGGTTAGGGTTTTGGGTTGGATTAGGAATTAAATTTAAATTTATGACATAGCCCAAACCCTTTTCAATTTATGACTGGCGAACCCTTTTCCAATTAATGAGTAGCGAACCCCTTTACAATATATGACTAGCGAAACTTTTTCTATGAATAATGAACTTTATAACTAGCTAACCTTATGACTGGAGAGTTTGACCCAGACCTTCGCAAATGGCAACATCTAATACATTAAGAGTATGTAATGTATTCCGATTCTTGCTCACGTATTATCTTAGACACTCAGTGCTTATAAAAATAGGGCGGATTGGATGACATATATAGAGCTTAATTGTTATTTGATCTTGATGTGAAAGCAGACAATCTAAAGCTGGCATGGATAAGAAACGATTACAAGACTTGTTTGCATACTTTTTTAAACTTGAGTTTAAAGGAAAATTGCCAGATTTTTTATGTGATTTTGTTGTACTTTTTAAATTAATTTTCAGAAAATATCGTGGATAACCGAATGAAATGTTCTTTTTCCAAAAGGAATTGAGTTTAGTATTAAAGTAAGCTGGTATGTAAATTATCACATAGAAGTTTTTAGTAATGAAAAGGGTTGAGTTCGATGGGTTAAGACCTGTAGAAGAGACTACAGATCTATGGAAACAACTTGAAAACTTATCAATGTTCATGTCGTAGATTCAGGTTTGATATTCATGCCGACTGTTTCCGTCCAGGGAGTAGGTGGTCTTACAATACCTTTATAAGATATTGTATACATTTCAATGTGGTGTATTTCCTGTCCATATTTCTGTGTTATTGATGCCTGAAAATGCACTAGTTATATTAAGAAATTTCTTGAATTTCATGATTGTTATTGTAGACTGGTATGTTTTCTCAAAGTATCTGGTATTTGAAGATTAAATTTTACATTCAGGCGCACCGACTATTCCATCTCGTGTGGGGCGATTTGACGTGTTGCGAGTTTGGCGATTCGTAACTCAAACAATTTCGGGTCACCATTATGTTGGAAATGTTGTCATTTGTTCCGAAAGGTTTTTGTTCCGAATGGTCATTAGTCATTGCACCATATCACGAATATAGAGCAGTCAATATTTGTTTTATATAACATATAAAATTATTTCTGTCATTTGAAAAACTTGCCAAAAGCAACCAAGTCTCGTCGAGATCAGCTGCCACCGCAACTCAAGGCTAGTCAAGCAGGCTTAGTCTAGACTCTAGTCATGGTTCAATCCAATAGCGGCTCTCTCCCACAAATTTCTCGAACTGTCCTAGACATATGATATGTTTTCGGGATGCAGCATCAAGATTTTTCCATTTTTAGTCAAAAATTCAGCGGAAATTGCCCAGCGGTGAAATGTAAAAGATATGATCGATGCAGTGTCAGAGTTCGGGTTGCTGATCGGGTTAGATCAAGCACCGTGAGGCACGGGCGATGCAAGATCGGGAAAAAATTTCCCATAAAAATGAACTATTTCCCTGTGATGGGGGAAATAGTAACTTTTTATGGGAACTTTTTTCCCTCTTGTGAAATTTTGGGGAACTAGTCTCAAATATTTTATGTCACGTGATATAGTATCCACCAATCAAATGACAGAAATATTTTTATGTGTTATATAATGTATATATATTAAGAAATTTCTTGAATTTCATGATTGTTATTGTAGACTGGTATGTTTTCTCAAAGTATCTGGTATTTGAACATTAAATTTTACATTCAGGCGCACCGACTATTCCATCTCGTGTGGGGCGATTTGACGTGTTGCGAGTTTGGCGATTCGTAACTAAAACAATTTCGGGTCACCATTATGTTGAAAATGTTGTCATTTGTTCCGAAAGGTTTTTGTTCCGAAGGGTCATTAGGCTCAAAGTTCATTAATGTAAAATCATTACTCTGAAAGGTTTTATCTCCGATCGACCATTTCTTCAAAGGCTCATTGCTCCGAAAGATTTTTATTACGAAGAGTTATAATTCCGAAAATGAAATAAGGGTCATTATCCGAAACGGCATTATTCCGAAAGATCGTCTGTCCGATTTTTGGAATATCGACCTTTCGGAATAAGAATCTTAATTTTGGGTTGGGATTAGGGTTTAGGGTTGGGGTTTAGGTTAGGTTATGGTTTAGGGTTAGTGTTAGGGGTTAGGGTTAGGGGTTAGTGTTAAGGTTGAGCAAAAATCTTTCTTAATAAGGGTTTTTATACCGAAATGTTGATATTCCGAAATCGGAGAAACGGCCTTTCGGAGTAATGACCCTTTAGAGTCAACAACTATCGGAGCAATGACCCCTTTTCCGATTTCGGGATAATGACTTTTTGAACCTATTGCCGTTCGGATTAACTACTATCGGATATATAGACTTTCGAAGAAATTACCATTCTGAGCAAATGTCTTTCTGAATAAAGATATGTCGGAGTAATAACTTTTCGGAACAAAAAACCTTTCGAACAAAATAACACATCGGAACATCGACCTGCACCTCACACAACATTATAACAATCAGCCATTACTTTCTGTCCAAGCGGAATTAATGGAAAACTAACCATTCAATCAATTTATAAAATTCAATATCACTTCCCTGGACGGCAGTTTGGGCATGATACGTATTATCTGATATTTTGCCGGATCAATCAACATGTACTACACCAACATAAATGTAATGAGTGTATGCGGCAATTTGAATTAATGTACAATATGGACTTCGCTGCGATATGGCTATTTTTTGCCATTTTAACTACTTTAGATTTCTATCATCAAGCTCTGACTTGTCATTTTTAATATACATCATTTTCGTTGTAAATGTTTTTTTTAATGCAGCGGGTACTAGCGTGTATTATACTTCATATTTTGCATGCAATTGCTACTTTATTTTGTTTTTTCAATCACCGACCTTCACTGTAAACGTAAAGTGCAGAGGGTGAATTCTACGTTTACATGATTAGCTTAATGGAGGAGAATTAACATTCGCTATGTTTGAAGATATTTTCAGTCGGCAAATCAGTCCGTTGCTCGTTTGCTTGCTCACTCAGCTCTCTTGCTTGTTAGCTTTTTTCACTCACGTATTTACTGACTCAGTAGCTAGCTCTCTCCCTCACTCACTCACTCACTCACTCACTCACGCATTCACTCAATGACTATTTAAACCATAAATATCCCTCCACCATGATTAAAAAAGTTGTTATTTTCCAATTTAATTCATCGTGTCGAAAACTATTACAGAGTAAAGCAACAAAAAATAAACAATAACAATTTTATTCATTTCATGCCAATATAGTAATGGCTTTCTAGTCGCTACAAATTGTATTCTTAGGAGTATATTTTCTTTCTGACTGCAATTAGAATTGTAACTAAAACAAATGTTTGCAAGCATTTTTTAATATTCATATCTGAACTAATGTGTATTTATTCATTTGTTTCTAACGGGTTATTAAAATATTATAAAATTGATACAAAATGTCCTTTCAAACAATCGTAAACAGAACCAATCGTAGCTATAGCGCTATTGTTACTTTACATGAGACGCCTAAAAATGTTAAGTTTGTTTACTTACAGTATTATTAATGTTCATTTCACCCTGTTTACTTTATAGCAGGTATTTAAAATAGATTTTCCGAACCTGCAAGACAAGGGTTGTTTCTTTTAGGAGGTTTCCAGGCCTGCAAAGGTACATGTTATTCGTTTACGTACCAGTAAAATGATATTTACAAAGGACGTCTGACATATTGAGCCATCTTATCATTTTGACATATATCTCGATCTGGTATTACGAAGAATAACACATCTACATCTTGTGTTTCTTTTGAAATACATCTGGCGTGTCGGCTACCAAGTGATTTTAAATGAATAAGCCCCTATTGGAAAAGAATTGAAAACCAAATGAAATAAATAGAGAAATAACATAACAATAATTTTAATTATTAAAAATTCCTGGACTGGGTATTTGTTACAAGAAGTAACATTTTGTACTATATTTGAGTAGGGTAGGAACTTTCCATTTCGCAATGCAGGGCATATCAATATCAAGTTTCAGGTTCAGCAAAAGCGCCCGACAATGATAACGAACAAAAGGTTTTATAGTAAATTGGGTTCTGGATGACTTCAAACTTTTATTGACATTCATTTGGTAACGTTAAGGGGGTCTCAACTGTACATTTTTTTTTCATTTCCTTTTTCAGGGAGCTGAGAGAAGTCGCAACATAAGAACTAGTGGTACTTTCGGATTTCTCAAAGGCGCTTGATCTTGTCGACCACACCATTCTTAACATTAAGGTCATCGATATTGGTGTCCGTAATTAAGTCCATAGTTCATTGGATTTGTGACTTCCTCTGCAACCGTCCAGAAAATGCGATAACGTTTGTTTGAAAGGTGTTATGCCTCTTTAGAAGAGCTCGGTACTCGTTTGTTAACGAAAGATGGTGTGCCTCAAGGTACTTAAATGGGCCCTATTGGTTTTTCAAATCATCATTAATGATGCAGAAAAAAGTGCTAGCAGTCAGTATAATATCTTGATGGTCTGAAATTTGCTGAGAACTTTCCTGGTCGTTGTCCCAGTTCCAATCAAGATGCTCTTGGCAGTGTCTATGAACGGGCTAGGAACAATAACTTGAAATTGAATCCGACCAGGTGTCAGGCCATCCAAATTTCATTTTGAAGACCACCGCAACCACATCCCGAGTTGAGAATTGGTAATGAACCACTGTCCTATGTCACGGAAGCCAAAGGTCTTTGGCTACGGAATGATCTTAAATGGAATGTTCAGGTGGACAAGATGTTTACAAAAGCAGGTTCCAGGCTCCAGGTTGTTCATGCTAAAATGCTTCGGGTTCTCTGCGGATGTGGACTCATTGTCGTGTATAGTGGTTACATCAGGCCAATTCTCGAGTACGCTGATGTGGTACGACATTCAGCGATATTGCAGCAATTAAGGAAAGAACATGCAAATTAATCCTGGGGTAGTTTCCATCATACACAAAGGGTAGGAAGTAGCGCCATTGTCGGAGATTTGCCGAAAGGCTTTCCCAAATTAACCGACCAGGTTCCCTCATCCCACCTATTAGGGAAGAGTGTCATGGTCGTATTCTTCAGAACAGTGAAAAGATTTCTCGACTCCCTGCCAGAACTGAGCGTCTCAAAAATAGCCCTGTGCCATATTTTATTCCGTTACTTAACAACTAGTTAACAACTGCTTCCTCGGGGTTGTTCTGCATCCATTAAATGTGCAATCTATAGTTTATTCACATGCTCTAATCCAAAAGAGTGGTAATAATTATAATAATCAAATCAAATATTTAATACCACAGCATTCTATATGGTTACACAAATTAAACATTTCCTGACAGTTTGGGTAAAATTCAAAAGTGACATGCATTTTCCATCATCATACATCTCCTACTTGAAGTCTCAAATGCCGCTTAAGAGGTATTTATACTTTGTTAGTAAGGCGCAATTTCCTCTTTCCTTTTCACTTTTTGTCAAAAAAATCATACATATAGGTGATTTCCCTAGTTGCACTTAAGTGCATAAGAAGTGTTCAATGGGACCAAAATCTGGTTTCTTTTGGGATTGCATACTGACAGTAATCTTTCAATATTTATTCCATTTATCTCAAAGAAAACATGCTGTATCTATTTTGGATTTCTCACCGAAAAACATGCACATGTCTTTCTTTCTTGAATTTTCCCGTTGTTGCTCCCTGTCTACCTCGCTCTGCTTGTCCGTTTTTTCTTTCTGTTTGTCTCTCACAAACAAGGCGTTCCCAATTGAATCCACTGCAAATAAACAGCAAACCAGGTACGCCTTGCTTCTATCAGATTAACACAGGGTTTCTGTACATAGAGGGTTCGATCATTTATACGAAAAATGATAACTATGTCGAAGACAAGCATTTTACTTGTATTATATGAAAGATAATTGTCATAGAATTACTTGTGGGCTAAAAAATTTGAAGAAAAAGAATCATCTATGGTTTGAAAATGCAGTAAAACTAGTAAATTAATGAAAATTTGGTTGAAAATCCAAGATGGCGAGCGTGAGCTATTGTTTTTCAGGTGCTCACAAAAATAGTCATCAGAAGAAAATTAAGTGGAAGACAAGCCATTGACATGTTTTATATGAAAGATAATTGGATAAGGATTAATTTAAGACTAAAAAAATTGAAAAATTGTAAAAAAATCAAAAATGGCGGATATGGAATAAATGATCAGGGCCGAACCCTGTGCGATTTTGGCCGGAAATTATGATCGTATATAATCTGGAAAAATATTCTAAGTCAAATATGGTCCATGAGCATATTTGAATATGCTGAATATGCTCCTGGAGCATATTTGAATACACAAATGGTCCAGGAGCATATGACAAATATGCTCCTGGAGCAGTGGAGAAATATTCTAAGTGAAATACTGTTCCAGGACCATATTTGCCATATGGTCCTGGAGCATGTGCATTAAAATTTGACTTTGATTTGAATATTTCTCCAGATTACTTATGCTCCATGACAATATGGTCCTGGAGTATAATTTTGTACGCCTAATCGTGCTGGATTCTGTGTTACTAGATGTTCCCGTATTGCTTCATATGACTTTTGACCTTTGACCTCCAGGTGTTGGATCATGAAGAACTCTAGTGCTGTCTACAAGACCGGTCGAGTACAGATCCGTCGGAACCATATATTCAATACGGAATAAAGCCCAATCTCGTTGGAACATGGTGGATCTGCAGTCGACTGTTCTGCTACCTGCGAAGATGGTGTCTGAGGCTGCGTTACTTAGCGAACTAGATTTTTTTGTTGTTTTTTTTTAATCCTCAGCTTCTGACCTATGGGATCGAGACTACCAATGATTCATGACGGGGACACAAAGACTTCACCTGTCAAGTTTGAGACCTGATAAGATGCCGAATAAGAGACTGCTTCGCTGTACATAGTCCAGCAAAAAAGAAAATCTTATGTTAAAATTCGAGTAGAACTATTGATCTACAGAGTCTGTTCCGAATTAAAAACACTCCTACCAATACCACGACATAGGTTTATCATAAAACTTTCACAATCAAGTCGTAAATAATTGTTCAAATGTTACTGCTGCGATTTATTCTAATTTAAAGATAATGATTTATATTGTATGCGGCGTACGTGTTCGCAATATCCTTATAAAACTGAATATGGACGTAATTAGATAAACTGCACACTGAAAGGGGGAAAGCGCGTGCAATTGAGATAGTTGGAATTCGTTATTGTAAACACAAGAATATTGAAAACTTTCGTTTTGCGCAATTTGATTCGACATTTAAAACACACTCAACTTCACTGTAATGTACATAAGCTAAAGAGTTGTGGGATATTGTTACCGGGAATGTATCAAATTATGGCAAACAGAACCCCGCATAGTCTGATTTTAGAGTTCAAGATCCTAAAAGATTAATAAGATAGGTCAGATTATTTTTCGCAAGCGCGCCGCTTCCTCTCTCTATCACCCTTTCTTCCTTCTCTTTCTCGATTTCTTTCTCTCTTTCCCTCTCTTTCTTTCTTTCTTCCCCCACCCCACTTTCTCTCTCTCTCTCTCTTAAATGGTGTCATGTAATGGAAACCTTTCCGCCACCAATGTGGTGAAAATTTAAAGGAAAAAATAGGCATACTGTATATGAATGAGAGTCATTATTTTGCCAAAATTGCTTTATATGTGATAAATATTGGTAAGTTTTATTTAAATTTAGCAAAAATTTGATGAATTTCACTGACAAAATATTAAAGAATGACGATGCATTTTTCACAAAACAATTTGAAAAAATGTGTCTTTAGTATACTTAAGAGTTGGAATTGCGCCCCATGATTGTGGCACGTCCCATAAATAATTGCACTATCCCCGGGATCGACAGCCCTTTTAATTGCTAAAAAATGGCAATTTATAAAAGAAAAATACGAAAGAAAACATGTTGTGAACTACAATTAATATCTGAACAATTCTGAGGCTCATTTCAATACAGCTCATACATTTGAGAGATAGCGACACCTTTTGTGATCAACTGATCGTGGCGACTGATCTCGTTTTGCAACCTTTAAAGTTTAAAGGGACATAATGGCATGAAAAAAAATTGACATAATGAAAAGAACCCGTACTGAAATCACTTCCACGAGTTTGAAAGCAATTTAGATGTTTACATTCTGTAAAAACAGTAAAAACAGGAAGAGCTCCAAGGGGGGTAAAAAAAAAAAAAAAAAAAAGGGGGGGGGGGGGGG
>JAMKCH010011467.1:0-33849 GCA_023653785.1 Ophioderma brevispina
ATTTACTCTCAAAAGTATCAAGTCCATATTACCGTTTTCCCATTGGACATTTCACCATAAATGACCCCAACGACTTATGAAAGTATGAAGAAAGCAGAGTGGCTTCAAATACAGAACCCTAGTAAGTCAGCTTCATTGATGCTCTCGCTTTTAAGATAGTCTCAAAAACTTCTTGTTGAAACCCTTTCCCGTTTTGTATGTATTTGTTCATTTTAATGGCAATATATTAACACTGAAGTGTCCAACGCTAAAAAAAAATCCGTTAGTGCCAAGGAGGGGTCTTGAACCTAATGGACTATGGCAATGAAATTGTCACTCTCCGAAAAAGAGGTTCGATTATTTCCTCCTCAGCAAATCCAATATTAAGGTTTGAATCAAAATAATTCATTATATGTACTCTAGAAAAACCAATGAAATAATCATTGCCAAAAAATATAGCCAACTTTATACCATCTGTATTTTTCTCAGAAAACTTTAACAATCACCTCGGTTTTCCCAACAAGACTTAACAGTACGAGACGGTTCAGGACAAAATTAAAATTGATGCTATCGGCATATGAAAGGTTATTTGATTTAAAGTATTTAATTATCTGCCTCCTAAAGGTAATCTCTAAAGCAAATAAATCCCAAGATGTAATTACTTAATTTTTTAATTAGTTAAAAAATATCTTGATTTTTCACTTCCATAGTGCCGGGGGGGGGGGGGGGGTTTCTAGGGACCCACTAATATTCTAATGAGCCCATGGGGGATTTCATTTTTTTAGCTTCAGGAGAAGCGTATTAATTAATTCAGACAATAGCAAAAAATTCCTTGAAATATAGTTGATGCGTAACGAGCAAATCGCAAAAAAAAAAAAAAAAAAAATCCAATGTTGGGTACTATGGAAACCCCATTGGGCACTTCCAAGAAGTGGTTAATTTGAGAGGAAAGTAATGCATATAAATTCAATGTTCTTATTATTCCCTGTATATTAGCATGTATCGTGGTTAGGTATTTGGGTCACCTCAGAGGGTCCTAGGTTCGATTCTCAGTTAGATATAGGCTTAATGAATAAAAAAGTTAATTACATGATTAATTACAGCCAAATTAAGATCAATCATGATATGTAAAACATAGTACCTCAAAATCTTTTTCGTTTTTCTCTTTTTTGCTATATTTTCCCCACATACCTATGATATAATGATTTTCGAGTTTCATCAACGTTAGTTGATAATAATTTAAACTAACTTGATAATTTCTTGTGGTCTACACTGAAAAACATAGGGTGTTAAATTAACACGCTAGGGGTTCTAAGATGACCACACCAAGATGGTGTCAAAATCAACACATTAAGTGTTATTTTTTGAAACACAAATTGGTTGTTAAAACAACACCAACGTTGAATTTTGGAACATCCCTTGTGGTGGATCCTCCTTAGAACACCGGCGTGTTTAATTTAACACCTTTGTTGGTGCAGGCATGTAGAAAGAATATTATTCACCTATCCGCCATTCTCAAGTAAAATACATGATTAATTGTAATTAAATAAAACTAAAGATTTACTAATTGAAATTACTCAATATAAGGGAATGCAACCCCGATTACACTTCATTTTATTGGAGTAGATAGAGGAAATTATTTCCTTTCAATTCAAGAACAAAGATGTTTAATATGAGAAAGATCTTCTGCATTTTCAATAAATACCACTTTGATACGCAGAAAGTTTGGCATTGAATTTGAAATTAAACTTCAGAAAGTCTTTGAAATACAATTTTTTAACCATTGCAGCACCGCAGAGACTACCGGCAAACGGCCATCTGAACCTCAAAGTGGTTTGTTTTTTACTCATAGAAAGTTTTCAACTATACTGTAAGAGTGCTGTGACTCCAAAGGTGAAAATATACGCAATGGTCTGTGTATGACAAAAAATAAATAATATCCTGAATTGGTCAATTTCATTTCAAATTGTACCATCAATAGACACTCCGAAGTCGTTTGTTTTTACGATTTTTCGAAACATCATTTGGACACAATTGCCAAATATACTCTCCGATAGTTTTAGTTTATTGAGAATAAAACTGATTTTTCGTCCGGAACGCCTCGTAAAATAATACAATATAATGACTTGATAGTAAGATGAAAAGCTCTTCTTGATACTAGTGATCTTTGATTCCTTTTTACTCTGCAAAAGTATCAAAATATATACCTTCAAGTGGGTGTGGGCACAGTGACGTCTTTTTTTCAAAACGAGTGGATTCTAGGCCATTTTGGTTGCTGAAAACCAAATCCGGGAAGCTTTTCGCCCTAAGATGATTTTAGGTTGGTGGTAAATGAGCTTTAAGTTTGTACATGAAGTCAAGGGGATTTGGTGGTTAAATTTCATTGCCAAAAACATCTGGACACAAACAAAAACATTGACATTTATATTACTAGCACCTAAGCAAGGTAATTCCTTCCCTAAATATAAAAACCTGTTTCCATAGTAATAAAGTTCACGATTGCCTAAAATAAAGAAAAAATGTTCTTTCTTCATTGCAGAGGGAGTTAGAGTCACTCATAAAGCACTGACAATCATTTTACTAATGGTTGAAGTTATCATAGCCACTAAACCACAATCCTTACTTACAAAGAATTGCCTTTGCTACTGTCTTTTGTCTGTTAATAATAGCATCAAAGTTTGGAATGAAAAACACACTGCATGGCCATTTGCATGGCACTGGCATGGTTATGTAATGGGTTGTACAGGGCTGACCTTACACAATACAATGGCCTCGATAACAATCGTATACAAGTCTCTGCAAATAGTCTGTTGTTAGGGTAATAAGAGCATCACTTGTTGTATGAAAAACATCCAGTACACTTGCAGGTATTGACATGTAATAAAGGCTTGACCTTACAACAATACACTGTCTTTCAACATCCAGTTACCCATAAGATCGGGTCATGTTTGTGGTTATTTGTGTATTGCCTTGCCTTAATTGAAAATTGAATTTGTAATAAAAAATAGTTTTTTTTCTGCATTGAGAATGGGCACTTTGTTTTTTTTTCTTGAAATAGTTGTTCAGCTCTGTTATGATAATGCACCTTTTAGGACATTGCTTAGCAAAATCAATGACTAAGATAGTCCGGGTTTTTTTGGTTTTTCTGAAATAGGAAAATATCCTATTGATTTCATGTTACAAAATTTTTAAAAAGTCATTTACCGACCTAAACATTATCTTAGGCCAAAAAGATTTCATGATTTTTTAGCAACCAAAATGACCAAAATAACAAAAATACAAAATTTGAAAGAAATTAGAAAAAAATATCAATTTATCCCAACCTACTTTCAAGGCAATAAACAGGTAAATCCACAACTTCTTCCACTTAACGTTGATGGAAGTTATTATGTCCAAGAATTCCCAGGGTTTCAAAGTTAGACATACACTTGGATGTCCTTAGTGGACTTACACACATGTAGGCCGATGCTGCAATTTGGAAAAACTACAGCAAAAATACTGTAAATTTATGTCCAATTTTACCAGGCGTATAAAACGACTACAACTGAAGGTTTTATTTTTCGAGTCTTTCGATGTTCAATATTATAGACATATTATGAAGTTTTCAATTATACTATAAGTACAGGGTTTACAGGAAAAATACTAATATATTTACCAAGAAAATTTCTGGCAGCAAATTCTGCTAACAAATCCCCCGTAAAATACAGCTTTACAGGTTTCCATTCAAATTAATATATTTATTAGCTTGATGTAATTATATTTTACATTATGTATTAAATTTGATTTAAATCAATTCTAATTATCAAAATTAAAAAAAAAAAATAGAACCTCATCAGTCCTCTTTCTAGCTTAATTGGCAATTGTGCCTAAGAGATGATGCCGGCTTAGGAAAATTTAATAGTACACAAGCATATCATTTCCCTAGCAGGCACACGTAGTTTAACATGTTCAATACTAACCGTCTGAGGCGACACGATAAGACTCTTTTTGAGTCGCCAAACAGGCCATGTGCTTCGTCTCATTTGACATAAAATCAGAGGACGTTTTTAGTTTTGGCAAACAGACCAAGCACTTAATAAAATTAAATTTGACAAGGAAACAAAGGATATTTGAATTGAAAGCGGGTTCAAAATGAAGAACGTTTAATGTCCACTATGTAGGGGGCCTCACATAAAATCAATTTTCCTTAAAATGTTTCAAATTTTAGAATATGCAACTTAATAATTCTCTAAAACTTCATTCGCCGATCTCGAAATTAGCAGGGGACTGTAGTATAAGAGGGTTGCGCTTCCGGATAAAATTGTGAACTTTTTTGAACACAAGACTCTTTGAGGCATGAATTAATCCATAAAATTGATGGAAGCACATGCCAACCACCCTTAATGGCCCCCAGCTTGGGTTTCAAGGTTCTACAGGGGTCAAAAAATTTTTTAAAATGTTTGAATGTGTTAAAGCAGCACACCATGGTGTTTGTCTGGTCACAAGGATTCAAAAAGTATAATTTACACTATATATGGCTTATAGTTCCGGATTTATGGGGTTAAAAAAACTGTAAAAATGGTGAACAAGGGTCAATTTGGTGTGTAAATGGGTCAAAAGTTTAAAAGTTGTTTGAGTCAGTTAATATTGTGGTGACAACTGTTTCCCTTGCTTTTAAAGGATTGAAATAAGGAATAGTGTGCTTTTGCTATTATGCTTAGGTTTCACGTTATCAAACCAAATAGTCACAGTCAATAGGAATTCAATAGCTGCCAAATAGCTGTGACTTTATCGCCATTCTTGGTTAATAAACAGACAGTAAGATAGTTAAAATGTTTTCCTATATTTCATTTTATTGAGCTAACCAAACAATCTTGACACCACATGTTTACAAAAATTGGAGCCGACACTTGTAAGTTTTGACCCCTAATCTGTGTACACAAAATATGACCTAGATACCATGTTACAGTTTTTTACCCCATAATTCCTAAACTATAAGTCAAAGTTAGTATAAGGATAAACTTACCTTTTGGAATCCTTGTAACCAGACCAGACTCATTGGTGTCTTTTCAGCACAATCGGAAACATTTTTTTAAAATTTTACCCCTGTGTAACCTTTGAAATTCCAGTGGGGCCATGAAAGCGGTGTGGCAGAGTGAGTCCATCATTTTTTTGATTATCAATGTATAAAAGTACGTGTGTACCAAAATTTCACAGTTTTATCCGGATTTGCACACTCAAATAAATCTGTCACTGCAAGACCCCCCACTAAATGTCACTTTGGTCGATTGGGCCTGTTTGGAAGATTCGTGGACGAATGGTAACAACGGAAAGCTTGTTTTATTAGCGTGATTTGCTCTAAAGATCATTCCATACCATTCACACCGATCGGTCTTTAAATTCAAGTAGTCAGTTTTACACTTGTCCACAGGAATCCACATACATTTGAGTTGTGGCAGCAAATTGGTGTGATGATATTTTCCACCCCCCCCCCCCAAAAAAAAATCCGTCAAATGTCTATTGATGCTTATTATCTTTCTATAACTTCACCACTCATAAAAGTTTTAAAAAAGTTTCCGGAAGAGTTGAATGAAAACATACCTACGAAGAAACAAAAATCTTTGATAGCATGTTGTGGTAAGGTAGAAATTTATAAGTGTTGTCTTTATTTGTATACCAAAATATGCCACTACAACGTTAATTTTTTAAAAAGGCGGTTCAATATTTTTTTTCCACCTAACCTTAACCGCCACCAAAACACCCAAAAACCAAATGCACCTGAGTGAGAAAAAATACACACAGCCCCCCGAAGGTAGCAATGACGTAAGCGAACGAAGAAGGTGCGAAATCGATGGCACATCCGCCCGGTAGCGTGATATTCGCAGGTCATGGGAGTGGGGGGAGGGGGGTGGGGCCCCTGGTTCGAGGACCAACCAGAGTTTCCACCTTTTTCATTTTCCCCTCTTCACTTATTCTCATTCTTTCCCGGGGATAGAAATAGGACGCATGCTTCTAAAAGATTATAAGATTGGGGCAATTGTTGTCTTACTCCGCCTTGTATAATTAAAGTACGACCAGTTACATTAAGACGGTGAATTTCACATTTGTCCCATTTTTGCTATGTGTTCGATGGGAAGGCAAAGTAGGATCATCCTACGGTCAAGGGTACCATACAAAACACACCAAGGATCAAATTGATACAAGAGGGAGCAAGTAAAGTATACCAACTTAATGTCCGGCTTAATGTAGGGAACAAGATTGAAGACAACTAAACATGCACACCATTTTTTTTCATACAAGAATATGGAACCACAGACAAAGAAACCACAAAAACTGACATGAAACGTACGGCAACGTTCGATGACCAAACGCATAATTTCCAATAGCCTATCATTTATAGAAGGAATGTCCCTACCCTGACCATTATTTACATTTGATATGAAACAAAAATCAAGTTATTTGGATGATTTTTATTTTTTACAATGTCAAAATGTGTTTGACATAATTACGGAACTGCCCTTTATTGTATGCACGCCATGTGATGGAATTTGATGCCAAATTTGGTAAAATTAATATTCAAATGGACTCCGAGTGACCTTAATGACCTATAATGACCCCACCCAAATTGCTAAGATACCTTACTAAATGTAATCTGTAAGACAATCTTTATGTTACAGGCTTTACTTTGATACCACACATGATAGGTTTCTGAGGAATTTCCATTTTGACATAATTAAGCAATATGCAAAAAAGGGGGCGGGCATATGACGTCATTAATGAGGTCCGATTTTTGGGCACCCCTTCTAAATTTGCTTTGTGCACCCCAAGGAATGTCTGTGCCAAGTTTCATGCTTTTGTCCAGAAGTGCACGATGCTTATGGTTATCTACTACACTAAATGCGCATTCGTCTCCTTTGACATAGAAACAGACGACGTTTTTTAGTTTTGACAAACAGACCAATCACTTAATAATTAAATTTGACAAGGAAAACAAAGGATATTTGAATTGAAAGCGGGTTCAAAATGAAGAACGTTTCAATGTCCACTATGTAGGGGGCCTACACATAAAATCATTTTCCTAAAATGTTTCAAATTTTAGATATGCAACTTCATAATTCTCTAAAACTTCAATCGCCGATATCTCGAAATTAGCAGGGGACTGTAGTGTAAGAGTGTGCGCTTCCGGATAAAATTGTGAATTTTTGCACACAAGTACTTAACTTTAGGCATTGATAATCCATAAAATTGATGGAAGCACATGCCAACCCCCTTAATGGCCCCCAGCTTGGGTTTCAAGGTTATACAGGGGTCAAAAATTTAAAATGTTCTGAATGTGTTAAAGAGCACACCATGGTGTTTGTCTGGTCACAAGGATTCCAAAAAGGTATAATTTACACTATCTATGGCTTATAGTTCCGGAGTTATGGGGTAAAACTGTAAAAATGGTGAAAAAGTCAATTTTGGTGTGTACATGGGTCAAAAGTTAAAAGTTGTTTTGATTCAGTTAATATGTGGTGCAACTTGTTTCCCTTGCTTAAAGGATTGAAATAAGGAATAGTGTGCCTTATCTGCTATGCTTAGGTTTCACGTTATCCAACAAAATAGGTCACAGGTCAATAGAATTCAATAGCTGCCAAATAGCTGTTGACTTTATTCGCCATTTTGGTTAATAACCAGACACGTAAGATAGTCAAAACTTTTCCTATATTTCATTTTATGAGCTAAACCAACAATTTGAACCACATTTTACAAAAATTGGAGCAACTTTTAAGTTTTGACCCCTGTACAAACCAAAATTGACCTTTTGTACCATTGTTACAGTTTTTACCCCATAATTCCTAAACTATAAGTCACAGATAGTATAAACTATACCTTTTTGGAATCCTTGTAACCAGACAGACATCATGGTGTGCTTTTCAGCACAATCGGAACATTTTAAAAATTTTACCCCTGTGTAACCTTGAAATCCAAGCTGGGGCCATGAAAGGGTGTGGCAAGTGCTTCCATCAATTTTTTTTGATTATCAATGTATAAAGTACTTGTGTACCAAAATTCACAGTTTTATCCGGATTTGCACACTCACATAAGATCTGTTCACTACAGCCCCCCACTAAATGTCACTTTTGGTCGATTGGCCTGTTTGGAAGATTCGTGACGAATGGTACCAACGGAAAGCTTGTTTTATTAGGCGTGATTTGCTCTAAAGATCATTCACATACACATTCACACCGATCGGTCTTTTAAATTCAAGTAGTCGGTTTTACACTTTGTCCACGGATCCACATTACATTTTAGTGTGGCAGCAAAAAAAAAAAAAAAAAAAAAATTATTTTGCCCCCCCCCCCCCCCCCAAATGCCGTCAAATGTACTATTGATGCTCTATTTATCTTTCTATAACTTCACCACTCATAAAAGTTTTTAAAAAAGTTCCTAGAAGAGTTGAATGAAACATACCATACGAAGAAACAAACATCTTTGATAGCATGTTGAGGTAGAAAATGTATAAGTGTTGTCTTTATTTGTATACCAAAATATGCCATACACGATAATTTTTTAAAAGGCGTTTCAAATATTTTTTTTTTCCACACACTAACCTTAACGCCACCAAAACACCAAAAACCCAAATGCACTGAGTGAGAAAAATGCACAAAGTCCCGAATGTAGCAATGACGTCATCGAACGAAGACACATACAGGCGCGAAATCGCTGGCACATCGCCGTAGCGTGATATCCGCAGGTCATGGGAGTGGGGCCCCTGGTTCGAGACCAACCAGAGTTTCCAATTTTTCATTTTCCCCTCTTCCCTTATTCCTTCATTCTTTCCCGGGAGATAGAAATAGACGCATGCTTCTAAAAGATATAAGATAGGACCATTTTTTTCTTACTCGCCCTGTATAATGAAAGTTACGACCATTTTACATAAGACGTGTGAATTTCACATTTGTCCCATTTTTGCATTGTGTTCTATGGGAAGGCAAAGTAGGATCATCCTACGGTCAAGGTACCATAAAAAACACACCAAGGATCAAATTGGTACAAGAGGAGCCAAGTATACCAACTTAATGTCCGGCTTAATGTAGGGAACAAGATTAAAAGACAAACTAAACAAATGCACACCATTTTTTTCATACAGAATATGAAACCACAGACAAAGAACCACAAAAACTGACATGAAAAGTATGGCAACGTTCGATGACCAAATGCAGTAATTTTCAAAGCTATATTTGAAGGAATGTCCCTACCCTGCCCATAGGTACTGTATGGGGGGGGTGTCGGCATATGAAAATAGAGGAACAGATTTAATTATTTGATTATTTGTAAATTCTGCCTATAAAAACCACGGTCATAATGCACTTTATTTTCTCTCTTTTTTACTTTTCTTCGTTGTTAAAAAAAAATCTGATCATCTGATTCCAAGCCATAGTATAATGGATAGGAATAGTAGACCAAATGGATATGAGACATATGGAACATAGACCCAAATGGAAAGGATTTAGACCAAATGGGTATTAGACCAAATGAATATTAGACTAGATGAAGATTAGAACAAAATGGGTTATTAGACCAAATGGGTTTTAGACCAAATGGATATTAGACCAATGGGTTTTTGACCAAATGGATATTAGACAAATGGTTTTAGACCAAATGGATATTGACAAATGAGATTAGACCAAATGGCATATTAGACAGATGGCTATTGACCAATTGGCATTAGACAATTCGGTTATAGACGATCTGGATATTAGACGATATGAGTTTTAGACCAGATTTGTTTTTAATATTAGACTACATGGCTATTAGACCTAAATGGTTTTGTTTTAGGCCTAAATGGTTATTAGACTAAATGGTATTAGACAATTGGAGTTAGAAAAAATGGCCATAGACCAAATGCAAGTCACCTTTAGACATTTGATGGCAAGAAGTGTTTAGAGATTTGATCAGTTAATTACTAAAACACTAATGTTGTACCACGTTTCAGACACAATGTTTTTGCAGGGTTTCTGAAGCGCGCCTAACTTAAGACTGGGTTTAAAGGCACTTCAGTGATTTGCCTAAATCAGAAATCGAAAAATCACCAAAAATCAAGTACAGGTATCCTAAAATCCTGCCAAAAATGATAAGGCCATGGGGAGTCATAATCGTTGAACACTGCCGTTTCTCCCTTTTTCTGTAATTCTTCAGTTGGAAAAAGTGTTTATGAGAATTAACAGACGAGCCTCACTTTTTAGGGATCCCGGGTCTGAATGAGAAGTGAACTTTGAAGTGATTTTTTCTTAATTTCCTAACTTAGTGGTATCATACATGTTACACATCATATGTAGACCATGTCCACAGTTTTAAAGTTCATGTAAATTTTTGCTCTGGGTGCAATGGTAACCACGTAAGCCTACGATTGGCTAAAATAGAAACGAACTAAACTAAATAACTTAACAAGCTAATGGGACGAAACGTGGGTGGCATGTGCAGGGGATTAATAGGCAGTGAACCATGAAGCCGGATTTTGATACCGTTGCCATGGCAACCGGCAATCGACCAATCACATAAATTTCATGGCGTAATTTGAATTTGGACACAATTTGAAAAATCGGGCTTCATGGTTCACTCGGCCTATATGTGCTGAATATGTGTGCCAAATTTCATGGGCATAGCATGTAGCGTTCTCTAGTTAAGTTCGTTTTCGTTGTTGGTTGTTTGCGATGTTAACGAAACGAGTTATAGACCTCCCTCGAAACATTTAGACAAAATTGAGGGCGCTTTTGATGTGAAATATGGAATTTTTCTTTTAAATTTTCATTTTATACTGAATTATCATAATTATTAATGAAAGAATTATCAAGCGGTGCATCCAGTGTCTGTAATTAATTTTCAAATATTTTTCTTAAATATCGCAGGGTGAGAAAACAATAAAATACATAAAAAAATCCACTTACCCAGTACATTTAATTACTTTAAATTATGGACAAAATAATATGAGTATTTATTTACTTCGACTTAGCCAAAATAAATGCGTTAAATGGCGTATAAATAAGATCTTTTAAAATATCTTAAATATAACCAATTGAAATTTTCACATGATAAATATAGGAGACTATGCGTTTTTGGCACATTTCAGTACACTGCCCTTCCACTTTGATTAGCAATATCGCGGGAAACCGAATGTCCGATTGCGATCGAATAAAAGCATTTTGTAGATTACAATCTACACAATTACGCCATTGCATTATCTCATTTTCGTCAATGTACAATTTTTTACCAAAGTCAGACCCCATACCCCCTTAAGCTTTTCCTGCAAAATTCAATATTTTGCCTCTTTCGGATGAATGGACTGATAGTGTCTTTAAACCAGGGTTAGTCCAACATGAGTGGACCTTTTTTCCTTCCAACATGCTCTAAAAATGTGCTGTAATGGGTAAGAAAATTCCCCATGGATGAGCCGTTCAGCCAATCATGAGGAATTTCTCACCCGCTACATTTAACTTCCACATTTGAATGAAAAAGGTCCAATATGTAGGACTAACACTGTTTAAACCCAGGTCTAAAGTTAGTCTCACTTTCAGAATTACAGCATAAGTCTTTGTTTGAGTAATTTCGGTTACGAAATTATTAAAGCAAAGACTAACCCTTTGGTAAGTTTCAATGGAACTTATTTGAAACGCATTTCGCAACCGAAAAACATAATTAAAAACATTGATATTTTTTAAATAATTCTGAGTCGTTAGGAAATGAGTAACTGAATAAAACTAGATCTTAACATACCTGAAGACGAAATATGAGAACACAACACAACGGGCGCGGAATACAACCAATCCCTATTGGAGAGATGCGTTTTGCGGAAGGATAAACAAAGATCACTAAATATACAGCCTTCCTAAGCCAACCCCAAACAGTCACTTTCTCCTGGGAAGTCGAATGTCATAGGTCAAATTTCTGGGCTGGGCTTTTCTGTTACTGCAGCCGCGCAGAGTTTGCCGTAATTCGGTGCTCACGCGCTATCATTGTAATAATGTTGCCTCATCTCCAACCAAAAAGTTTTCATCATAAAGTTTTTCCTAATCATAAGTGCTCATCGGGAAGCGAAAGAAAATGAAGGCAAAAGTACTACATACAGTTGATTAAAGACATTTACAGCACTGCAGAATTGGGCACTGTATAAACTGAACTGGGCTTGAAAAAGACTGTGTTATACAATTCGGACTGTGTATTAAAAAACCAATGAAGCCAGACCAAGGACATTTTCACGGAAGAGTAGTTACAAAATTTAAAATTACCCTTTAAGTTCTTAAACATGAACACGAAATGAGAATTTTGAAATTAATATAGCAGCAAATCGGAGGGAGTGGTCAGTTGACCGCCCTTGTGAAAAAACACCCCTCCCTCTTTGAGAGTTCCTTCCCACCATTTGGTGAGGTTGGAAAGCCTTAGAAAATAACCCCTTTAGAACCACTCTCAAAAATAGTTACCTGCAACTGGCAAAAACGACGTTCTGGGAATACTTTAGCTGAAGACTGGCGAAGAGCAAATTATGCTCCATCTTTAAAAAACGGCTCAAAGAGTGGCCCAGCGAACCACCACCCAGTTTCTTTAACGGCGTGGGTGTTGCAAGTTAATGGAACACATCCTGGACAAACCAACTCATGAAGCATCTATCAGCAAACTCCCATCATTTCAGACTATCAACACGCATTCAGAAGTTAAAGATCATGCGAAACCCAGCTGATTGCTACGTTACATGACTTAGCCGAGACATGAATAATGACGATAAGGCTTGTGATACTCGCAATCTTAGATTTCAGTAAAGCTTTTGACGTACCTCACCGCAGACTTCTTCAGAAGTTAAACTATTATGTGATTAGAAACAAAACACCCAACTGGATAAGATCATTCGTAACAAAGCGCCAGCAACGTACTGTTGTCAATAGGAAGACTTCTAATTGGATGCCAGTCCTTAGTGGTATCCATCGTTGAACACAAAGATGGGAAGTCCCTTCAAAACGACCTGACAGCCTAGTAAACTGGGCAGCAAAATGGGGCATAAAATTTAATGCATCTAAATATAATGTCATGAGACTGACAAGGAGAAGAGACCCTGGAGTAATAAATTACACCATGATGGGGGAGCAATTTGAAGAAGTCTCAAATCACCAATAATCATCTTTATTCCATACTGTTTGGATGGAAGGACATTCACATAAGAAAGGGGGCAGTAGTTTCAGTAAATCGGTGGCAGAACACACATAGAGGAGAATCGGTCCTGTCAATCTTACGGAGAACTCATTCGTAGCAATAGCACGGTGACAAACTTTAAAGTAAAATGACCTAAGTTGTGTTTCAATTGTACATTGAAAATTACTAATATGAATTCTGGCCCAATCAAGGTCCTCCTCAACATCAACATAATAGGACCAATGATCTTCCTTCAAAGCCACAATCAGTCATTTTTTTAAAATTTAAAAATTTTTTATTTTTTTTCTCTATATTGCTAGTTGTGTTTCAATCAACACTTATATTCATGTGTTCTTTGCGAAAAACAGACACTTAAGCATTTTAAAACGGCCCTGAAGATGCCGTTCCGGCTGTTTCTAGATCCCGACTTTTATTTGTAAACAAAATATAAAAATAATCACTTATTGACAAATACGGCGTGTTACGCTTAGCCACTCACAAGGGTCTTTACTACAAGAATTTCCAATACAACAGTGAAAAAAATGCACTTTGATGAAAAATAGGGGGAGGGATTTGTTTACAATTTGAAAAAAAAAATCGCTGATAGTGGCTTTAACCCAGCATTTTGGTGATCCCTAAAAAATTAATAGGCAAATTTGGGAACCTTTTTAGTTTGAATCAGATTATCAATAATAATATCAAAAGGGTCCTGCCTGTTTAACTGTTTTAACCAGTGAAAAGGAAGGCCCCTGGCAAGGAAATTATACTTTCTTAGGTCATGGATTGAAATATCATAATTAAGAACCAATTCAAAGAATTCCATAACCCTGACACCAATTAAGATGTCTTGAATACATTTAATGCCCCTCTCATACCATGATGGATAGAAAAAGAATTGTTTACTTTTTAAACGAATATGGCGGTTCAACCAAATAGGTTTGAGTAGGTGAATGCCAGCACAATTCATCTCTGAAATCGTTTTATCCCTAAAGCATGTAACGTACCAAATACGAATAGTCTCAACAATTTGAGGATTTAGTCTTTTAGGACACAATCAGGAGCATGTGATTTAAAAGTAATTTGATATCATTATGAAAATTGCCCAGTGATTCCAGCTCAATTAATTTTCAAGCACATAAATAAATATCATCAACATGATCAAGAAGGAGCTTTGTCCAAACTAACTTTTGACTGAGAAAAGTCCACAATCAGCATAATTGTTACATCAAAGTTTACGTTTAACACGGTCGTTGCCACCATTCCAAATAAATTTTTAAAAAAGAGTCTAATTTTTTTAAAGGCATCAGGAATTTTGACGGCGAGGACTGAGAATAAATACAAAAGCTGGGACAAGAGCAGGGATTTAATAACTGTAACTTTAACAATGAGAGACAAACCCCTTGCTCTCTAGCAATGTTAATTTTAATCTTGTACAGTGTCAACAAATGTGAAGGTCTCTCTATTCTTTTAGTACATGATGCCTTTTGCATTTAGCACTCACTTTTTACAGTCATCATCATCCTTCGGCTGCGGAGCAGGCGATTACAAGATTTCTCCATGCACATCTTTCTTTGGCAAGTGCAGCTATCTGCTCAGCTTGTATCATGCCTTTATCATACCCTAGCACACGTTGGATGTAGGCTAAATAAGAGGTGCGTGGACGTCCAGGTTTCCTTTTGCCATGAGGTGGTGTGTAGAGAGCGTATCTTCTAGCAGGCTCTTCCTCTGGCAGACGAAGGATGTGTCCAAGGAAACTCAGCTGGCGATATCTTACAAGGTGGATAAGAGGCTCAGTGTTAGTCATTGAATATAAGATAGTGTTTGAGACACGGTCTTTCCGTTTTGTGTCCAGCATAATCCTATAGAAAGAGGTAGCAAATGCGTTGATTTTGCTTTTCATGTCTTGTGATAGCACCCAGGATTCACAGCCATAGAGTAGGATGGTCACACAGGTAGTGTTGGATAACTTGACTTTTGCAGAGATGGATAATTGGGGGCTTTTCCACAGACGTTCTAGCTTCCAGAGGGCACTCCATGCTAATGATTTGCGTCTTTTTAGGTCGCTTGCAGCAGATGCCATTTTGGAGCCAAGATATTTGAAATCTGTCACATGGTTGATGGATTCACCATAGACTTGAAGTGTTGGATGAGGATGACAATTTGCAGTCGTGTACTCTGTCTTGGATACGCTTATTATGAGGCCAAGATTTTCTGCTAACGCTGCAGTATTGGTCAGCTGGGTCTGTGCCCTCGGAAGAGTGGATTCCAGCAGGGTAATATCATCAGCAAAATCCAAGTCATTCAATACTTTGGCTGGTTATCGTCTGGAGCGGCGAGGTGTGTTACAATTTCAGAGTCACAATCTGATGTGGCCTTCTTCAGTAGAAAATCTACTACTATGATGAAAAGGAATGGAGCTAAAACATCACCCTGAAGAACTCCGGTGGTGACTTCGAAAGGATCCGAAATGTTTCCGTTGACCATTACTGCACTTTTAGAGTTGTTGTATAGCGCACTTATGGCATTCACTACTGCTTCCGGTATTCCATAATGCCGCATCACAGCAAACATAACCTTTCTATTTCTTTTTACAGTAAGTACTCGGACTAAGCTATAGCCCTGATTGACTGCGATAGGACGTGGCAAAGACAATAAATTCTGTCTTTTCTTGATTCACCTGCAGCATGTTTTTACATATCCAGGTGTTTATGTCATATTCAGAGCTTGAAAGTTTTCGAAGAACATGCTCATAATCACATGGAATCTTTGGATTAAACTCACAGCAAAGCAGCTGAGTATCATCAGCATGCAAGCGAAAGTTAACATCACGATTCCTAATAATGTAATAATGTCACCAACTGGACGAGTATACATTATGAAACCTTGCGCGCCTATATTGGATCCCTAAGGAATACATTAGTTAAAATATGCTGCTTGGACATTTCTTTGTTCACCATCACTCGGGTACTACAGTCAGTGAGATAATCTTGAAAGGTGTGTTTCGATATCAAGGCATGGGCTGTGAATAACAAGCTAATGCTGAATGATTCAAAAATAGAGGTTATCCATTTGTCATCTCGTTTTATTACGACCCAGTCACTTCCAGCAATTACTATTGGTAATGCCACCATTGAACCATCGGCCGCAGCTCGTGATCTTGGTGTTGTAATTGATAGTAATCTTGCCATGAAAGATCATCTGAAATCTCTCACTAGATCGGCTTCCTTTGCTGTTCATAAGATTGGCCAGGTTTGCAAGTACTTGGATAGAAAACCAACTGAGCGCTCCTTTCGTTAGCTCCAGGCTAAACTGCTGCGACAGTCTACCTTTTGGCTTGCCAAATTATGAGATTGCAAAATTGCAGCGTATTCCAAATTCGGCAGCGCGCCTTGTTTCTCGCGCGAAATATCGTGATCATATAAGGCCAGTTTTGTACAAACTTCACTGGCTCCCGATTGAGCAGCGAATAGTGTACAAGGTGCTCTTAATTACTTTCAAAGTTTTACATGATCTGGCTCCTTCTTATTTAATAGAACTAATTACCGCATATCAACCAGTACGTTGTTTGTATTCTTCCTCACAAAATCTACTGTGTGTTCCTTCTAAGTGCAAAAGGCTTTTAGAATACCAACTCCCACTAACAGACACTTTCTAGGACTTCAAGAAAGCATCCAACTTCATCATTAGGGCCACCATGGGGACATCATGGAATACCAAAGGATGTGGTCAATGATTCAATGATCCAGATCTGTACAAGGACTCTCCGAGCCTTTGCAAATAACAACTGGAGTGCTGCAAGGTGACATGTTGCTACCATTCCTGTTCATTCTGCTAGTAGATTACCTTCTGAAGAAATCAACATTTAGAACCGATGCTGGAGATTCGACCCACCCACGCTGGTTGAGAAGGAATCCTGTCTATGTGCTAAATTATCTGGATTTCCCAGACGATATACTTTTAATGGAACAGCAATTATACCGTTGTGTATAATCATTGTAAATGCCATGGTAATCCGCCCACGAAAACCAGAGATATAACCTAAAAAAAAAACAACATCACTTGTGTCATTACTTATATGGGTTTGGGTAAAAGAAACCGAACAAAGGACTTTCAGGTCACTAAACTATTTTAAGTTCTTTCTTGAAAAAGGAAGAAATGTGACTATATTTTTTCAATCCAAAGAGTGCCCCTTAATTTATCTATTTATGAAAATGCTATTTTCATGAAAAATAACTGCACAGGTGGCAATAACAAAATAAACATAAGGCAAGGTTTTGGTTTTGCTGATCATAATTGTTTAGAATGCGACTGTAGGTGTGTTTATTATTTATAATATCATGTGCATTTTGTGTTAATAGTTAATGGTATGGCATGAATAGAAAAGTATATACATCCAATGTGTTGGACAGAGGAATGGGAAAATGGTGTTAACTATGTAAATCCCATTGGAATAGGTGAAAAACAGATAGCCTTCAAACATCCCGTCATCTCTGGTATGCGTAGGCGGATTGTCATGGGATCTGCAATGATAATACCCAAGGGCATGATTAATGTATACTTCATAAAGATGAAATACCCGTGTTGCAGGGTTTGTGAGAAAATTAAAGCAATATTAGCACATTTTTTTGAAGAGCGCCCCCAATTTTTCAAAAAAATGAGATTTTTACACGGTTGCATTGGTAACTTAACTGGCTAGTAAACTATACCTGTGAATGGTTAAGCTCTACAATGTCTATGTGTCGCAAACGAAGGATTTTTGTAACTAAAATTATTATTATCGAGGATCCCCGATAATAATTCAACGGCTGCTGGAAACGGCCTTCCAATATGAAATAGCCGGGAAATAGCGCCATGTACGTATCTACGCTCATCTATTAGTTGTTTTATTGGTTCAGACAAGTCAAGTTAGAGGTCATTTTCTTGAGGTGGCACTATTTCATCATGGACGGACATAAACTTAGCATTTCCAGCTCTGCCGTTAAGTACAATCTACGATCCCAATTCTAATTACAAAAATCGCTCATTTATGATAAATACGCATTTTTGAGCATTTTGTAGTTTCTAGACAATTACCAACATAGCTGTGTAAAAATATCAAATTTTGAAAATTGGGGGCGCTCTTCAAAAATGTGCTAATATTGCTTTAAGTTTATCTGCTTGCATAGCTTTTTAGGACACCCTGTATCTCTGCTGTCGTCTGTCTTGGTAATATCATCTTTTGCTGATATTGTATTATGGTATGCCCTTTCTTGTTAATTTCAATCGTGCTATTATTAAATGAGGAAGTCTATCACGTTATACCACTTCCACTCCTGTATCCGGTGTGGAATTTGCTACTTCCACTTCTGTATTGGGTGTAGGCTAAATAATAAATCTACGTCCGTCTGATGTGGAGTACACATCTAATTAAGTTACATAAGATGAATTATATGCATAAATATAACATTTTAATGTTCAAGTGCTTTGACTTCATACCTCTCTATATCTGGTGATTCATACAATTTTGTTAGAAAGGTAGATACAAATTTTGGCACGTTTATGTGATATTTGATTAGATATTCCCATGTGCATTTCTGGCGTGGAATAAGATGCTGATATTTGAATGATATTTTTGTTGTTGTTGTTGTTTTGGGGGGGTTATTGTTAATGTTGTTCTTGTTGTTATTATTGTTGTTTTGTTGGAAAATAGTATATATAATTAGATAATATTAATCAAATTTGGAACTTTATTTTACATATTAGAAATATGATTCATCAAGATTACAATTGGTCTTTACTTTATACAAAGAAAACGTTATGTAAGATTTTCACAATTTATGTAAGCATACAACCTACAACCTCTTAGTTAAACGTTTTTATCAGTTTACATAATTTGGTAAAAAGTACAGTTAGTAAGATACCTTTTCGTAAATATTTGAAGGTTCTATGCTTATATTTCGTTATGATTTTTTTTTTCTGTACTAGCATTTAACCAATGTTATTCAAAGCCAAGTCCTATTACTTTACAAATTCCTAGTAAAACTCTGATAACTGTCTGATTCTCTCAGGAGAAATCAAATTCAAATAATGTCAGTTCGATCTGTCAAGGTGTTTTGATAAGGTTATTTGAGTGTACCTTAGATCGCCTATTTAAGAAAAAAAATAGTACCACCTTTGGCTTGCCAGCAGTCTAATATGAGGCTCGACTTTAGTGCCCCTATTCACACAATTTGTATGTAGAGATCACGAATACATTTTTCAATTGGCATATTTGGATATCATTATTTATTATTGAGAAGGTTAAAAAACTTTTCCAGGAGAAAATAGATTAAAAGTAAAAAATGACAATTTAGAATGAAATACAATAACTTTTATTTCTGTATAAATCAGACAATCAATTCGAAACGAGTGTCAAGAAAATCGAGCATTCTGAACATAACTTGCATTTAAGGCGTGTTATTTAGGACACCTTACTTAAACTTGTTTTAAAATGATTATTCTGCTGTCCCCTCTGAAGGATATGTTTATTTGGGATTAAAGAATTCCGGTCGTGGTTCTAGGGTTTTACAAGGTCTGTAGTGGCGAAGCACTACCTAAGGAAAATTTAATATATATGGAAATACATGCCAATAAGTCCAGTTCGATGTTCCGTTTTTGCCACAGAAATGGTGAAATTGCATGCTTTGTTTTACTAATAAAAGTCGTGATCCGACTTTGTTTAGGTCTAGGAAATAGTCGTAAAGGCATCTTCAAGGACCGTTTCAAAATGCTCTAAAAGTTTCTTGTTTTCCCAAAGAACAGTGATAAAGGTTTGATAATAATAGAAATAAGAGACAAGATGGTATTTGAATGTGAAAAAAAATGATTGTAGCTTTAATGTGACAATGATAGGATCAACGAATTTAATTCTTTCTCACAGAGGGCAGGCATATATCGTCAGGGTCTTCCAAAACAGGGCAATCGACAATTTTGGAGAGAAAATGGAGTTTTTTGCTATTATTATAATATATCACAAGCTTCTTGTCATATACCACTTATTAAAACAAAAATAACTTCCAATTTGTAGATATAATAGATTTTTCACTTTTGGAAATCATACCCAACGCCAAATGAAAGTTTCCAAAACGACCAATCTGTAATTCGTTCTGTTTGCTTTACCTGAAAACCACCGTGCGACAGCTTGTAAAGTGACACATCGATCAATGGGATATTACGAGATTATGCCTCTCTCGATGAACACTGGGTAGGTAGGCCTATAGAAGTCTGCGTCGAAGTTATATTAGTACAATGTCTGTAGCTGTATCTGAGACCGATTTTGCCACACTAAAATCTTAATTTTCGGAGTATTTTACTGACAACAAATTCTGCCAAATAATTACTATTGAAAATTACAGTATATTTGTAAATATTCAATCAAAAACACTGTGAAAAAATAATATTAGGCGATAGATGTGATGTGTTGAAAATAAAAAGCAATGCGAAAACCCACTAAACTTAGTGGCCTATACACAAATGTCATCCAAAATTTTATGTTGCATGATGGTATTAGTCTATAAATTTTAATCTTGATAGTATGCCCTAAAGTTCAAAACCCTATCTGTAATGTTTCGCGCCGATATTTCAACCCGTTTTGAAATGAGAGAGTAAAAACATTATCTGTAATCCATGGAGTACTATGTAAAACTCATATTGGTCGACCAAAAGGAGGGCATATTAACGCTTCATACATCCAAACCAAACATCCTTAGCCCTAATATTTCAACAGGTGGTAAATGTGGAAGGAAAATATAGATTTCTTCCGATAACCAAAAAGTTGACATACGGGTTAAATCTGAGGGGTCCCTGGAAACGCCGGCTAGTAGCGATCGGACACTGGAACTTTAATTTGCGTAAAACATAATGCATTAACGGTAAAAATAAAGTGATCGTTGAAAAACTATAAAAGCAGTAGTTTATGGGATTTGTGCAGAATTGCGCCAGTTGAGGTAGGATACGTATTTTTCTGTAAATAACCGTTATAAATGGAAAATCCATATTGTGCATAATAAATGTTGATTTAATTCAAAAGTTCAAATAGGAGCCTCTCTCTTATAAATTTAGTCGTATAATAGGCCTGGAAATTGGACAAAAAAGTATTTTGCTTGATTTTTAAATAACGGCCAAGTATTTTGTATTTTCTGATCATTCCATAGGCGTAAATCCCGGGGATAGGGGGTATTATCCCCCCCCCCATATTTGATGAGGGGGATGGTCAATACGATCATCCCCCAATGGTGATGCCCGTTCATGTGCTTTTGACCAAATAACCTTAATAATTTTCACCCAAATAGTATAAAATTGGTAAATTTACGCCGAGCTTCGCGCGCATTTAGTTTAATTACAATTACATTAAGGCTTTAGCTTCTAAATGGCAACAATTTTAGCGCGCTTTTACTGTTTTAGACAAGTTAAATGGGTTTTTAAAAAGAATTATTTGTAATGATACAACTATACGTTAATGAGAATAATTCACAAATACATTATTTCATTTGAGGAAATGGTAACAAAAAACATACATGTTTAAGTACGGTAAACATACTCAGTTTACACTGTGTGGAAATTAATTGATTGGGTAAACTGGTAATTAAGTTTTAAAAATTTTTTATTTTTTTTCCTTTTTTTAAAGTTTATAAACAACAAGACAATTTGTAACAACCAGAAAGGTCACAAAACAGAACTAAGTATTTTTCACTTCAATTTTATAGATAGTTCAAAAAAATTCTTGTTGACCCTTTCACGTTTTTGGTTTATGAGATTATATAGTTCATTTAATTTGCATATATTAATGAAAGGAAAGTGAGCATATAATTCAATGTTATATATCTTCCCTGTATATAAGGTAGCATATCGTGGTTAGGTATTTGGGTTCCTATCAGAGGGTACCATTCTCAGATAGGCTAAATGTATAAAGTTATTTTACATGATTAATTTACAGCCCAAAATTACGATCAATAATGATATGTAAAATTTATAATACCTCAAAATCGTTTTCGTTTTTTCTCTTTTCTTTGCTATATTTCCTCACATTACCTACGATATTATTTGAGTTTCAGCAACTAGTTGTCATATTAAACTAACTTGATAATTTCTCTGTTGTAAATAAGCGCATAAAGTAATGTGATTTTTGAGTACACACTGCAAAGCATTAGGGTGTTCAAATAACACCACCGGTGTTCTAAGGAGGACCACACCAAGAGGGTGTCAAATTCACAACCTTTGGTGTTATTTTAACACTATTTGGTGTTAAAGTAACACAATGGGGTGTTAAAATTACACAAGGTGTTGATTGTGACACCCTCTCTTGGTGTGAGCCTCCTAGAACACTGCGGTGTTTTAAATTTACACCCTAGTTTTTGCAGTGCATGTAGAAAAATAAAATTAATTCACATTATCAGCCATTCGTAATTGAATACATCATTAATGGGATATATTAAAGATTTGAAATAACTCATATAATTGAATGCAACCGATTACACTTCATCATAAACCGAAAGATGTTTATATGAGGAGAAAATTATCCTCAGCATTTTTAATAAATTACCACTTTGATTAATCAGAAATTTGGCAATTTGAAGTGAAATTAAAAACGTCAGGAAGTCTTGAAATTACAAGTTAACCATTGAGCACCGCCGTAGAAATGCCAATCAAAAAGCTGCCATCTTAACAAAAATGGCTTGTTTCTTTCGTCGTGAAAGTTTCAACATACTGTACGAGTTGTTGTGACTCCAAAGGTGAAACATCATGCAATGGTTGTGTTGATGGACAAAAATAAAATAATAATAATCTCCTGGGAAAATGTCATTTCATTCAAAATTGTACCAATAGAAACCCGAAAGTGTTTGTTTTTAGATTAGAACATCATTTGACTCTATAATTGCCCATATACTCTTCTATAGTTTTCGTTGTTGAGAATTAAAATGATTTTCTTCAAAACGCCTCTTAAATAATACATACAAATAAAAAATGATAGTAAAATAAAGCTTTTTTCTAGATAAACTAGTGATCATTTGATTAGTTTTACTCTGCAAAACGTACTCAAAATATACACATTCAAGCAATAAACAGATTAAAATTCAAAACTTCTTCCACTTAACGTTATGGAAGTTCTTATGTCAATAATTCACAAAACCCAGGGTTCAAATGTTAGAAAGACACTTGGATTGTCCTAGTGTAGTACACATGTAGGCCTATGCTGCAATTTGGAAATACATCAAAAATACTGTAACTTTTAGCCAATTTTACCAGGAGTATAAAAAAGACTCAATAGGAGCTTTTATTTTTTATTTCGAGTGTCGCATTAGCGTACATTATTATGACTTTTCAATATAGATTAAGTATTAAAGTTTACAGGAAATACTATACATTTTACAAGAAATTTCTGGGCAGCAATTCTGCTAACAAAACCCAGTACAAATACAGATTTACAGGTTTTCAATTCAAATTAATATAGTATAGCTTATGTAATATATTTGACTATGTTGATCAAAATCATTATTACAAACCATACCCCTGATCCCGTCCGCCCCTTCTTTTCCACCCCTAACTCATATCCCTCATTCCCCACTTCTACACTTACTATAACATCGTCAACACCCATCTAATATAGCTCCTTGCCCTTTCCGCCCCCGCCTCTGTTTAATCCCCCCTAACTCCTCCCTCCGACTGGTTCGCCCCCCTCCCCCCGCTCCTACGACTTCTGCCTCCCCTTTTCCGCATATTCCACTATCTTTACTTCGTACCGTACCTCCCTCCTTTCCTTCTTCGCCCGGTTTGTTTACGCTTTAAATATAACAAAATAGAACCTCAGTCTTCTTTTCTAACTTCAGTGGTATATTGCCTGTAGGAGATGATTGACGGCTAGAAAATCATACAAAAGCATTAGTCATTCTAATGCCCTCCGCAGGCATAAAAAGTAGTTCAAATGTTCAATACCACTGTCTGAGCGATTGATCGACTCTTTTGAGTAAGCCAACAGGGCGAATACGCATTCGGTCTCCTTGACATCGACAAAGAGGACGTTTTTGTTTTTGCAACGACACAATCGCTATTTGACAAGGAAAATAAAGGATACCTTGAATTGAAAGCGTGCTCAAAATGAAAGAACGTTTCAATTTCCCACAATGTAGAGAGAAAATCATTTTTCCTAAAATGTTTTAAAGTTTTAGATATGCAAGTTCATAATTCTATAAAACTCAATCGCCGATATCTCGAAAGTGGATTTGGTCGCGATGGCCCCTGTTTGGAAGATTCGTGACGATATGAATGATACTTACGATATCATTCTATATAGATACAAACCGCAAATCAATTATAAATTTCGTGAAAGCAATATCAAGTTCAAAATAACACTTTAATCATTCAAAAGAGGAAATTAATCAATGAGAGCCATGCCAAAAACACATACGTACATTTGTACATATAGTGGATGAGCAGACACCATATGAAGTAGCCTTATTGGTACCCACTGGGGGGCAAAGAGGCCTTTATACCAGGGCTACCTCAAACTATGACATACACGAAAATGTATGATGGCCATCTGTAGGGGTAGCTAAGCGAGCGAGGGGCTTCGCAAAATTTATACAGGGTGTCAAAATTGAAACGTGGTCAATGTTGTTGAATTGCATACCCAAAAAGTTCGTATGATCGCAAGGATTAAAAAAAAATGTATAGTTTGTGCTATCTCTGACTGACCCTTATGGAGGTTATAAGCTGAAAACCGTTATTGTAGGTCAAAGGTTAATTTAGCTTCGACCGGGGTCAAATACTACAAAACGCTCAATTTCGGTGTGGACATGGTCTCATATATTGTAATGTAATCCAAGTAAAATAAGGTATAGGGTGGAAAGGTACAATGTATAGTGACAGTTACACCCAAAATTAATGCCAGCCCTATAGGGGGGTATAGGGGTAGGAGAACTAAGAAGCTGCGTAACTGTTAATTCAAATTGCAGATGGCCAAACTATTCCTTGATTTTAATGTAAAACAATATAAAACAATATGAGACCAGTTCCACTGAAATTGTAGCGTTTTTAGTATTTGACCCTGTAGAAGCTAAATTAACCTTTGACCTACAATAACGGTTTTCAGATATTACCTAAATTAAGTCAGAGATAAGCACAAACTATACATTTTTTTAATCTGTGATCATACGAACATTTGGTATGCAAGTCACAACAACATTGGACTGCTTGCAATTTCGACCACTGTATAATTCTTTGCGAGGCCCTAGACTCAGCTTAAGATTTACCCCTAAAGAATGGCCCTATAACATTTTCGGGATATGTCATAGTATAAGGTAGCCCTGGTAAAATGCCTTCTTGCCCCCCAGGGGAGTACGACCAAAGCCTGGCTCCACCACTAATACGCACAGTTAAATAGCAAAGTAAAAAGGCACAAAAATAAAATATAAACAACGCTGGATTTTAGCTGTTCCTCGACTTTCTGCACTTAGCCCTAGGTTGAAGAATTTATTTTAGGCATTTGTCATTCAAATAGATAGTTTCCAAAAAATTATTTTTTTTTAAAGAAAAAAAAGGGTTCCAGAATGAAATATTTTATGGAAAGCATTCATACACAAACGACGTGTTGTTAATTACAGCACTGATGTCCTACTGCCTATGTAGGAATGTGTTTTTATATCAGTGCCTACTGTTAGTTTTCGTGAACTAGCGATACAACAAATGCACCTCGAAAACCTTGTCGAAACGCTCAATAAGTTACGTTGAATGAAAACAGGAAGAAGTAGAAAAAAAACTGTTGAGCCATTATTTTGGGTTGATTTATCATCTAATATGGCGCACAGAATAGAATAGTAAAGACCTTCAATGAGAACTGATATGGGAGCCCTTTATTAAGTCAGGAGTAATACCTTATTGAAGTCTTGACACTAGACTAGGTCAATGCAATTTACACGGGGAAGTTTTTACTTGTCACTCTACAAACACAGTAACACTAATGTGGTCATCATTTCCAGTTATCATTGAGTGTAAAGGCAGGATTTTTGTTTTGTATGTTGGTTCTTGTAGTGAAGGTATCACATCCTGTGCTCAACCCAATACGGTGAAATCCATTTCCACAATGTCAATAAAGGAACTAAGGTAAACGTAGCATGACGATTCTGTGCTGCGTGGGGCCATTTCAAAGCAATATGAGCATTTTGTTTGGACGAATACAGGACGTGTTCGATGCAAATCTCTGATAAAATTCCGGTAGGTGTAGTGTTAAGTTTTAAGTGCAATCTTCTTGTTGTATACGGCTGTGATGTTTAGCAGTAGTCTTCTCCATGCTTAATACTTAACAGAGGGAAATAACTTAATAACTTTAACAAGCATTCCTTGATTGTACGACGTTCTCGTTAGCTTCATTGCTACAGTCATGTTACCAAGGCCAAGTGGTCCTAAAACGTGACAGTGCGAGTCTATATTTAAGCTTCTCGTCTAGACACAATCTTTACTGGGTCAAATTCGCCTTTGTAGTGATACGGGTAGTGACTCGCTCACACAGGTCAAGTAACTGACTCATTTAATAAACTAAATGAGTCTTAGGGTTCATTTATACCGATATATGAGTCTGTTGACTCATTAAGGTGTGTTATTTGACAAATGCGGCCTTTGGCCATACAGGGAAACGCAGATACTCATGTAAGCAGATACTCAAGTAACGAATCTCTGAGTGAGTCAAATGACTCATTTAATGAACCGATATATGAGTCTGTTGACTCATCCAGATGTGTTATTTGGCATATGCAGCAATGGGTCAATACAAGGGCAAGCAGATACTCATGTACGCGAGTCATTTGACCCAGAAAGGTTTCTGTGTATAAGATGGATTTTTTATCACTATGTTTTGGCATAAATACGAACCACAAAAGTAGAGAGGGTGACACAGTTGGCATAGAGTAATTTTTACCTTTAAACAACTGGGGAGTGACTAAAACTATAACAACCCAGGTAAGACAAAACATTTGAAAACATGTTGCCTTTAAAGTTTTTTAAAATGTATCAAAATCCTTATTTTTGGCTCTCAAAAGGTTTAATATTTTTTATGAAAACATTTCACGTAAAACATTTCTGAAACCTTTAATTGATTCAAAACTGGTACATATCTGGGATCCGACATGAAACCCTTTCTATAGCATTATGTCAAATGTTTACAATAAACATGTTGGGTGTCTGCTCAGTGTTTGCGACAATTAAATGATTTTGGTTTTAGTTTTGATTCACTTGCCTCTTAATAGCCTCAACGCCACAAAAAGCTACAGCTACATAGCTGAGTTGTGGAAACGAAATAGAGTTACTGCAAAGAATTGATTAGGATCCAGGCCTGCATTCTAGTTGCTGCCTTGTTACTATAGACCTTGTAAATTATCTGGTACCTTTGGACCAAACTGGTTACAAGCAAGCCTCTCTCTCGAGTTTCATTCCCCCACTGAATCTTTGACAAAGACATTGGTATTTTGCTGGAAGAGATGCATTCATTTCGTAATGAACGTTGCAAAAATATGTTTTTCGTTTCTTAGTCGTTGTGTACGTACAAAGAAATTTGTTTCGATTTCAATCAAGAAGAAACCTATTTTATTAGGAATTATGTTGGCAGAAAATGTCAGTACGTTTCGATTAGCAAACGATAAGTTGCCGCTTCAGATAATAGTTCGCATGTCGCCTTCCCTTCAAAAGAGATTCCAAACATGTACTTCTTTACTTGAGGCAACTCGTGCAAAGCCATGTTAGATTGACAAGTTGTAGTCCATTTCTCGGTTGGGTAAGTTGGTGTATGTGTAGTAGGTGTTGTACCTAGTTAATGGAATAACGTGGGTTTGTTTGTTACCAGTTGCCATTGACTCTGATTCATGCCTGAATAGACATGATAAAAAGCCATAATAAAAAGAGCCTTCTGGCGTTTACGAAGCGCATAGTTTCAATTCAACTTTTTGTTCGTGCGTTCAGTTACTTCCTGCTACCATTGACGGATCCAGGATCTTTTTAAGCGGGGGCGCGAAGCAGAGTTAAAACATGTTAGGCTGTTCTCATATCTCTTATGAGTTCTGTGGGTGAATTAGTCTACTTGTGCAGGAGAATTGAGCGACAAATATGACCGAAACTCAATATAATTTCAACAACAAAAATATGCCTTATACAGGGTGTCCCAAAATAAATGCAATCCTCGCAGTCGGTGCTGTAATTTCCAAATTACTGAGAATTATTCAAATTTTGTAACATATTCTGATTGACAAACTTGTTTCGTACATCCTGTCCAATTTTTGTCTGATACGGCAGTTTTGTAACCCCCTGTCAAATTACCCCATTCCAAGTTTGTCTTAGATCGTTGAAACAGGTTCACCTTGAAAAGTGGAATAAAATGTCTTTCAACTACAAAAATCTCCTGGTACTAATCCTGTCTTCTGTTTTTTAATAATAAATTACTAAAATATTGTCGTTATTGTTTTATTATATCCACGGTCTTTTGTTGTCTGTGCAGTATTTTGCTCTACTCATATTTAGAATAGTAACTTAGCGACTTGGCCAAAATTTATCTCCAGTGAGTCTGACAAATCCGAGTGAATAATGTAAATTGCAGTGGAGAGATTAAATACCAAATGAATGGAAATGGTTTGGGCTATAATTTCAAAATGTTGAAATGTTACGAGATATCTGTACGGTCTATCCTTTTCACAACATACTGTTCAAATTTCATCTGATTTTAGAACAAAGGCGATTACGTAAGTAAGCCACAATTTAAGCCGTTCCAAGTTTGACTAGTGAATACACAATCAAGGCATGCTTTTTAGTACGCAGGTGCTGGTTTTTGTTTTTCTCCTGTCTCTTTCTTTATCCTTACTACTTAGGTTTGGTTCATTTAACCCAGTATAACTTTTTAAACTAAATATTTTAATATTAAAAGCATTTAAAGACAACGTGTCTTTGACAAATAAGGGAAATGGTCTCTGTTTACAATGACAACTGACATTTTGTTTGGTGTAACTCAAGTTTGGTTTTCAGTGGTTTATTTGTGTTGTTTGTTGTGTCTATCAAATGGTCCATATTATAACATATTATATCATATGGTCTTCAACATCCATTCATACCATTTCCATTCATTTGGTATTTAATCCATCCGCTGCATTTGGCAATATTCATGCGGATTTGTTAAACACACTGAAGATAAAACATTTAAGTTTGGCCAAGTCGCTAAGTTACTATTCTCAATACGAGTAGAGGAAAATACTGCAAAGACGATAAAAGACCGTGGATGATACAATAACGACAAATATTTTAGTATTTAAAAAAAAACAAAAGACAGGATTAGTACCAGGAGATTTTTGTGGTTAAAAACATTTTATTCAACTTTTCAAGGTGAACCTGCTTCAACGATCTACCGCAAACTTGGAATGGGGTAATTTGACAGCGGGTTACATGATAGCATTTGTTTTCAAAACTAGTGAACCGTATCGGACAAAATTTGGACAGGATGTACGAAACAAGTTCGTCAATCAGAATATGTTATGAAATTTGAATAATTCTCAGTAATTTTGAAATTATAGCACCGACTGCGAGGATTGCATTTATTTTGGGACACCCTGTACTATAAAAACATAAAATGTTCAGAGAAATGGGATCATATTTTTACTGGGTAACATTTGTAGAGAGGTCAAAGTATCAAGATGGTTCAATTGTGCTAAAATGTATGCCAGAATTTTGTCACATCACATGCATAATAGTTTCCCATGTCTGCGGGTTTTGTAGCTAAATGACAATTTGGTAATAAAGGTATAAGGGCATAAGTTTTTGAATGTTCTATTTCTTTTTAAAATTGGCCTAAACAAATTCTTTGTTTATATTCATGGACCCGATGAGCTAAATATCATTGGAAAGAACCGTAGCAAAGTTGGACATCGTCTATGGGAATTGATAACTTTTACCCTCACCTTTACTCTATAGGTTACATATTTCGAATGACAAAATAGAATTACTATACAATTTTTGTAACCAGACAAATAATTTGTTTTACCAAAATTGCAAGAATCAGGAACATAATTTGCATAGATTGTAAGCTTTGTTATTTAGGAGCACTTACACATTTAGAAAAGTGATTATTCTGTCGTTTGTGAAAGAAAAATGGTGATGACGATGATAATGATGATGATGATGATTGAGATGATGAGGACGACGACGACGATGTCGATGATGATGATGATGATGATTATGTAGTAGTAGTTGTAGTAGGGGTAGTATATAATACTAGTAGTAATTGAAGTTGTAGTAGTAGTTGTTGTTTCATTATTGCCTTTTGTTACTACTGCTATTATTATCATAATTATTGTATTTTAGACTTAACGATGCCTGCACTGGTGGCTTTCAACCGTAAATGGTCAGTAGGTAGTGATGATTTTGTTATTCCTTTCGCTCTCACCGTTGTTGTACGTCTTTTCTGGTAAGCATACATGAAATGAATGAAATACAATTATAGGGTGATTTAACCCTCGTCTACCTGAACAATTTTTTGTAACAAAACTCCCGTTTTGTGATTTTCGTTACTGAACAGTGAACACCCGATTCCTGTAAATTTGGTACCAAAGGATAGCATAGAGGTTCTTCTTTCCAATGGTACCAAAATAAGAGTACCAACATCCATTATGAAGTCCACCATGACGTCATATATTGACAAAGTACGAAAATACTGAATATAGGGTGGAAAATTGATATTTCGCAATTTTAGCGACTCAAACACCTTATTTTAGCTCTAAAATGTTGTCATTATATAAAACTAGTCATTTCCCATCAAGTAGAGTCAAAAACCGCATCAAAATCTGATTTTCCTAACCTTTTTGGCGAAAATTGAATTTTTTACTGTGTGTGTCTATGGAAATTGGCAGTTTTGCTGACATGCGAACTTTATGACGTCATTGTGACATAATGGGCATGTTGGTACTCATTTGGATATCAATGGAAAGAGGAGGACCATAGCTATCTATTGATACCAAAATCAAGTGTCTGTGATGTTCCTGTGTTGTGTTAGGCATGTTGGTACTTCTCTCCCGAAGGGGGGGGGTTGCCACCACCCCCCCTCCATCACTTTCGGATCACCCTGCATCTTACCTATACCCCGGTGGATGTTTGTGTTTGGATGAAAAGGAGCGGAAAATGTCAATTGACAATTACATTAAATAATTTGGCCCCAAAAAGGGGGATTTAGCAAGCCGGGGAAAACCCCGAAAGGGTTGGAGTAGACGAGGGTTAAACGAGGTAGACGAGGGTTAAAAACCTACATACTTTTTCCACGGACAATCTCTCGGAATTGGAGGATCATTGTTTTAACACATCCGTCCACTATAACGTGCGTCTTTTAGGTATATCCCTAACTCCCTTAACTGCATTTAATTTGACTTTTGGAAAAAAAAATCACGGAGCGGACACCTGCCTTGTTTTAGGAGAAATTGACCCTAGATCTAAGAAGAAAAAATAATGCTACTCCTTTTTTGCGGTGATCGTCAGATTTTCCTCTGTGCAAATTGTGCTTAAACAAAGCTGAAATGAAGAAATGTCGACAACTAGTTTGTCCACATGCAAAGCAATGGAATTTAGTAAAAAACATACATTTTGGCACCGCGTACACCCAACTCCAATAATTTTAATGTAATTAGACCTACATTCATTACACTTAACCCTCTCAGCTGTTTGATCCCATCCATGCAATCGTCCCTTATTTTAAGAGAAATTTTAAACAGAGGCGACACAATTTGACAACTGGTATAAGTAGGCACATGCAACGGCTATTACCTCCGCAAAATTCAGAAAAATTAATTGCGGAAATATTGTCATATAGGCCTGATTTGTATGTTATAGTACCCTCTATATGTCCATTCCCCAAAGAGAGACGTGTTAAACTTGATTTTGAAGAAAAATCCAATTTGCCCGCAATGAAATTTCATAGCCAACTTTTGCGAAGAACGTTAAATATCAACTGGAAATATTTTATAAAGACCAGTGAGGAATTTGGAGATAATCCACCTTTGAAACAATAAAAAAGAGACGCGTCCTGTTGGCCGGGCATTGGCTTTGGGTTGTAGTCAATATCCCATCTACTATTCTGGTCTCCTTCTGGAAAACACAAAATCGTGGTCGAAACAAAACTTAGCTATTCTGACACTTTTTCCAAATATACTCACCGCCGTAAAATCTACACCGGCATGATGCACTTACCTGCATTCACAAAATTTCAATAGAACTTTTATTTTATTTCTAAGAACACCTGAATTAGCCGCTATTGTACATACCATCGGCTGAAATTCTTTACATGTCGGCATCAAAATTATTTTTGTTTGAATTTCAGATGATTTCTGCTGGTAACCTTGGAAAAATCTGAGTACACTTATGAATGTACTCCAAATGTAGTCGAAATGTACGTCTCAGAAAAAAGTACATTCGAAATTCGAGTATATAGTTGTGTTTTACTCGAAATGTGTTTTTGTTATAGAAAGCAAAAAAAGATGTACTGAAAATGTACTTTTTAAGAACTTCATTTGTGTACTTTAAGTGTACTTGGTGCGCTTGAAATGTACTTGGATGTATTATATCAAGTACATTTCAAGTACAATGTACTCGAAAGTACGTTTTCCGTGTACATTCCTTGAGGTGCAAACTTGGGACGTGAAAATGGTACTTTTAGGCTGGTCTAACTTTAGACCCGTTTAAACCCGGGTTAGTCGTGAGTGGACTTTTTTTTCCTTCCAAGAAAGGAAAAAAGGTACACTCATGTAGGAGTAACCCTGGTTTAAACCCGGGTTTAGTTAAAGATAGACTCCCTTTCAGAATACCAGCCTTAGAGTACGTTTCGAGTACACTGTTTGGATGTAGTACATTTTGATTTCAGTGTTATGATCGAGTACATTTCGTATACACTTTGCTAGAAATGTGCAAGAAATATACTTTATCTCTAGACATTCTTGAGCTGCAAGTTCGGAACATAAATAGCACTCTTCGAGTACATTTCGCCTATAATATTTAGATCGAATACACTTCGGGTGCATGGTTTATATCGAGTACATTTAAATTGCACTGTGCTAAAGATTACCTTTTTCTCTTGACATTACTGAGGTGAAAATTTGTGAACTTGAAACAAGTACTTTTCGAGTACACTGTTTCGGTCGAGTACATGCGAGTACAGGCAGGCCTGTGAAATTCCTATATTCAGCACGTACAAAGCCATGGAACCGCTGTTATAGCGCCCCCGCGCAGTATGGGGATAGCATGGTTATGATAATGACTTAGGTAGACTAGTGAAAGTCCTACAAGATTGCTTATGATTGTAACACATACGGAAAGTTATATCAAAAAATCGCGATTTCATCATCTTAAAAACAGGAAAAAAGAAAAGATTGAACAAAACTTATCAGATAAACATAGCTTACTATCTAAAATTTAGATTTTATCTTCTTTAATAGCGTCATCGAACATGTAAATGTTACAATTTGGATGAACTCTTATTAGGTTCTCACCAAGTCCACTACCATTTGAACACTGCCCTTAACATTGAGGGACAGTTGAACTGAGGCCTCACCCAGACGGAATGAGTTTCCTCTCCCATTATTATAGACTCCCTGGTACAGGTGTTATGAGCGAGTACAACGGGAATGCACTGTTCTCTACAAACTACCACAAAGCAAAATCGAAACGGGAGATTAGTTTTAGAGAACAATGTGCTAGTTGTGT
>JAMKCH010011468.1:0-96007 GCA_023653785.1 Ophioderma brevispina
TTTTTCACGGAATTACAAGGACGGGCGTGAGGGAAATCACAAAGAAAGTAAGTGATAATGTATCAAGGAACTCTCTAAATTTCTTAGAATTTAAAACGGAGGACAAATCTAAATTTTGTTAAAATTTTTTCAATGTATTCAATGTATTTTGATTTAAATTATAAGTTAAACTGTAGATTTGCCTGAAGCAATAAAATTTAGATTATTTTTAATCTAAGAATCTAGAGATTTAATCAAGTTAACAGGTACGATGCTCTATATGATGGAGGGAAAAGGATCCTACTCTTGTTAAAAGAGAACATAAGCGTAATAAAGATTGTCCTAGTTTCGTTATGATGTAATAAGTCATAAGAAGACTGTAAAAATAACACTAACCACAGAGCTTAAGTATCTCGAGCAAAACCCAATAAATCATTGGAAATTCAGGATAAATATAGGCCAACCATAGAAATATATACAAATCATTCTTTCCATAATTAAAACCTGAATAGACCTAAATTCTATAGGTGGTGATAGTGGCAATATGTAGGATAAGCGGTCACCGTAATATAATAAACTATTTAGCACACTATAGGGCCCTTGCACGGAAGGTAAATATATTAAATGGACTTTTGTTTGTCCTCCAGAATTATCCAAGCATGAGAAGAAAACAATACATGCACCTGGTTCACCTGACATTTCAGCTATTTCTAAAGGTGATTCCTTTGTATTCTCTGCATGCTTGGGTTGTTCGGAGGCAGGTCCTGCCAAGATAACCTCTTGACCGTGCCGTTGCCAATCGCCCTATACGGCCGTGATCGAACAGTCACGCAGGTGATGCACATCACTGAAATTGACCTCCCCGGCTACACCGGGGATCACTTCGTGATGCACCGGCGGTTCTAGCTTATGCGTAATTATAGATTCCCTTGAATTTGGGGCATAGTGCAAGTGCACAACTGCTGGACTGAGTTTGAAATTTGTACCATAATAAGAAATGAAAACTTAGTAATACAATAAAAAATGTTCCTCATATTAAATTGCTATTTTTCGGTTTCCCATAAAAGTTGTAATCGACATGAAAGTAGACTGACATTCACGAAGTACAATCTTTTAATATATAATTGAAAATATTTAGTATCACGCTTCACGCTCGCCACTAAACTTTTAAAAATAAAATAATTTATTTAGTATATACATAGAGGGTGTACATAACGTTAAAAGAATATTAGTGTATTTTAGTTTGAGAAACTTTTCGGATGGAGATTATCCAGACAGGTACTATAAGTTATCCCCTCCAAAATAATAATATAATACGTAACAAAAATCCCAGTACGTAGGATTTCCCTCTAAAATGGTCTAAGAAAAAAAATTGGACATCTTGTTCATGTTTTGATCATGATTGCAAACCTGAGTGATAGGCCACTGTTTATTTCCTTCGCTTCAAACCCACTGGTAATAACTTTTTAAATCCGATTTTAAGTGTCGGGATCAAATACTCGCATTACAGTGACACAAGAAAATCAATTTATTGCACGCTGCGACGAGTGGCAGTTAATTGCGGTCGGCGAAGCCAATTTATCGTCTGCCGTACAAGTCCCGGGTATCAGTTTCACTCATCCCACAATTTGCTGGATGAAATTCTAGTGCCAGATTGCCGTATAAGTTTTCTGTCAACTGCCGTATTACTGCCGTTAAGTTTTGCAGTACTACTGCAGCCGCTGCCGGAAATAAATCGCACTTAGGCCTTAGCCAGCAAAGCATGTTTATAAAAGTTATAATTAGAAATAGAATTAAAAATTCAAAAAACTTAAAAAAAAAAAAAAAAAAAAACAAAAAAATAATTAAATTATGAATATCAAATAACTGAGCAAAGCTAAACCATGGTTTGGTGGCCGTTACCTTATTCTATCACCCTTTCAAGTTAGAAGTAAATCCGGCATAGCATTCATCCAGCAGAGCCATTTCAAAAAAGTGAAACCGATATCCTGAATATGCAAATAAGCAATTAAAATTCATGAATATGCAAATAATGCAGACACAACCTACATATGATACTGTTGCCATCTTCTCTATCATCATTCAATTTGAGTAAATCGGGCATAGCGTTAGCCAGCGGAGCATTTTAAAAAAGGTTTACTACCGTCCTACGGACGGACGGACGGACAAACATACGGACACACGAATTTGGACCAGTATGTGCCTTCATGAACTTTCGTTCAGGCGACACAAAATGTGTCGTTCATCCAATGTGGGTGAAAAAATCTGAAATTTGTGAATTTCAGTTTCTGGCAAATATGAATAAAATCTTTTCATTTTCACCTTATTTCACAGCTAATCATGGTTTAAATTTGAATTAAAGAACTTAATATCTGTCCTCTATGAAGTCTCTACAGCTCAGATATTTTATTTTGGTTTCTAACAATGTGACTATTTCCCTGGTAAGCACATTTGTTTATAATCTAGGCACGTTTTAACTGCTAATTTCATATATGTTGGCTGGTCTAAGAAGAAATTTTGTTTGATTTCAAAAATATATCGATCGGCTAGGGCGGGAAAACCCATATGTACTCCAGAGGTCAAATGCAAACCTCATCTTCCAAAGTGGGCCTCCCAGTGCTAAAACCTCATACACTATGTGCATTTTGGTCACCTCGGGTTCTAGCTTGAATTTCTGCAATATGAGAGTAATCATATGGTACTTTATATCAGACTCTGGAGTAATAATTACCTAACTATATTTAGCAAGGAAACCTTTCTAGTGCATGGGGCATTACATCACATTATTCAGTTTTTGGTGCCTCTCGAAAATTTTACATATGTGGTTTTTCTTTTATTAGCCATTTTTACTACATGTGAGGTTTTGCTTTTAAAAAGGTCAAATGCACATAGAGTTTTTTCCCGCCCAGCGACGATATTCATCTATGGCGTTCTGTTGGCCAAAAGTTGATGCCGTCATCAAAATTGACCCCAATCTGAAAAAAAAATTAAGATTTTCTTTTATTGCTTAATATGATATCTTTCATCAAAATTTTTCTCGAATTAGTTGTTTAACACTTAAGACTCCTTAAGAATTGAAAAATTCTACAAAAAATTCTGGATGCTTAGCTATAAATAGTTGTCTACATGTATTTGAAACCTTGATGCATACTTTAAAGCCACTATCAGCGATTTTTTTTCAAATGTAAACAAACAGCGCCCCCTATTTTTCATCAAAGTGCATTTTTTGCACTGTTGTGTTGAAAATTGCTGTAGTAAAGACCCCTGTAAGTGGATAAGCATAACGCGCCGTATTTGTCAAGAAATGATGATTTTTATGCTTTGTTTACTAATAAAAGCTAATAAAAGTCGGGATCCGACTTTTTTAGGCGCAAAAACAGTAGTAAATGGCATTTTCAGGACCGCTTTAAATTGCTTAAGCGTCTGTTTTTCACAATGAACAGTAATATTTGGTGTTGATATGATCTAACACTAGCAATTCAGAGACAAAATGGGCATTTTGATTTGGAAAGAAATTACTGATAGTGGCTTTAAGGTAAAAGTGACGAGATCTATGACACAAATTCACATTAGGACGCCCTCTGTCGTTTTACTACAGGCAAAATATAAGGCAAACATTACTCTAGATACTGAGGTTACACTTTGGTCTCCTTTTTTATTATCTTACGTTAAACTTATCTTTTTTTTTTTTTGTTTCTTCTTCTTATTTTGTGATATTATTAAGCAAACTTAAGAATGTTTCCTTATGGTGTTGGTAATATTTATTTGAATACCATGTTTTGGAAAGAAAAACAGGAATCATCATCACTGTCATTGGCAAAAGAGAACAAACTTCCCTTGTGTAATCTATAATAGAGTTCGTCAGTTCTGCTGTTTTAATTATTACCAAACCCAGTGTGTGTTCACAATGTCTAAAACAGTTTTGTTTGCGAACAAAGGTAGCTTTAGTGGACTTCTTTCTGTAACTTCCCCTTCTCTGTTGCTGCTAATGTAGGTGACATTGAGGTATATCATTCTAATGATATACCGCCATTGCTCAACCGGGTTGGTCATAATTGGATTGTGCTTAATTCTAAAATTCCTAAGGGACACACCCAATCAAATACAAACGGATCCAATCGTGTCCGGCACCGCGTGGAATATTCTTTCTATAGAACGCCGCCAGTTTAGCCTAAATACGATGTCTGTTGTGTCATATCTATCCAGATAATAAGTTACGTGCCTTTTCGTTCAACCTAATAAAGCAAGACCTCAAATGGATGGCTGTACTTTATTCCGTTGAAACACAAAGACACATACAAGGCGTCATCTTGGCGGACCTTACTGCAGCATATGACACCGTGTGGCATCAGGGTCTGACACTCAGCTTCTCAGGATCATCCCGGATCGTCACCATGTACAATTCATATGTAACATGTTTGCAAACCACAGCTTTGTCCTCAAGACCAGTGATGGGCAGAACAGTCGATCAGTGCTGGCCCCATGCTCTTCAAACTTTACAATCAGCGACTTACCTGAAACAACATCTATATAGACAATATGGTTACGCCGACGATCTTGCTCGTCTACACTCGTACAGAAGCTGGACTGAAGTAGAAACTACACTTACTTCAGACATGGCCCCTACTTGCAGCATATCTCAAGACCTGGAGACTAAAACTGAGTGAAGCCAAGATCGCTACTGAGAAGGAGTAAGGCGATGCCTTCCATCTTAACACCTAAGAGGCTCATCGCCAGCTTGAAATCAATCTTAACGGAGCTCTTCTGCCAGACAATCCTAATCCAACCTACCTGGGAGTGAAGCTTGACCGGCAGCTTACTTATCGACAGCATCTCGAGTCAGTACGTGCAAAGGTATCCTCGAAGAATGACCTCTTGTGCCGCCTTGCTGGTTCTTCCTGGGGTGCCATCACATCCACCCTACGCACCACATCCCTGGCTATGGTCTATAGCGCTGCTGAGTATGCCGCTCCAGCATGGTGCAATAGCTCTCACACAAAGAAGCTGGACACACTACTCAACGAGACCATGAGAATCATTACTGGCTGCCTACGTCCCACTCCATCTAAGTTTCTAACAGTGCTTTCAGACATTGCACCTGCAGTGCTTCGGAGAGAACTTCACACATATAAATTGGTTAACAAGGCCCTGTTGGATAACAAACACGAATCACACCAGCTCGACAGACAGAGACTGCGCTCTCGCTGCTAAACTCTCCAGTTCCCCATTTAACACCCTACAGACATGGAAGACTGCCTGGCTAGATACTCCAAGACCAATCACTATCATACCCATGACAGAAATCCCACCTGGCAGCAACCTTCCACGTCACCTTGGACAGGAATCGCATAGGTGTCGGTCGTTTCAACAACAATATGTATCGATGGGGGCTGCGACAATATCCAGTTTGCCAATGTGGCTCTCCGTCGCAGATTGCGGATCATATTCTTAAGGAGTGCCCTACCTTTTGTTCAGTGGATATAGACTTCTCAAACCCTAACCAGTCAGAAGAAGAAGAGGAAAAGGAAGAAGCAGAAGAAGAAAAAGAAGCAGAAGAAGAAAAAGAAGAAGCAGGAGGAGGATGAGGGGGGCGCAAAACTATATTTTTCAGGTCAAATGTCCACACTGGTACAGTAATAATCAACATAGGGAAATCAACCGTCAAGAAATGGACATAGAATATATTAATGTACAAATAGCTAATCCCAATATTCACTAGGTATCACAATATCCAAATAGGGAAATCAAATGTCCACTAGATAGGTCAAGGTTTCCCTGCCTCACTCTGCCACGAGCTCGTAAGTTCTCGAAGATCAAGGACTTGCCCTGTCCAGCGACAATTTCTAAGACGATGATATATCAAGCCACGTTCAATGCTAACTGCAAATATCATGGTCAGGTTTGGCTCACATCGCCTGCAACAACTGTGACTGCTCTCTGACCCAGTCTGGCACGTTTTCGCGTCATCTTTGTCCATAGATTTATTCCTGCTTCATCAATGTAGAAAAGTTCGATGTCTACATCCTCCTTCATCATCTAGCCTTCGTACGTGGACTATTTCACTCTGCCACAACATCTTCCAACTTCTTCATCACGATCAGCCGTCCAGTCAACACACTTGCCAATGTGTTGCGAGAGATTCAAGGAGCATTTTGCAGACGTATTCAGACTACAGCGTTGATTTGCCGAAGCGAGAACTCGGGATCATCAATGCATATATCTTATCTCGTCAGTCACTGATACACGTTTTGCACCACCACATTGCAGCTAGCTAAAATTTGCCCGGATTGAACAACCAATGCTGCGTTTGCTCTGTGAAGTTATGCACTAGTGATCACTTAGTTACATGACAATTTCTTTGTATGGATTTTTTATTTCCCTATTGACCTATGAATTATTTATTGTGATTTTGGTGGCCAGATGGACATTGTTCTGTTTGTATCATATTGCGTGGACATTAGATTGGCATATTCACATTTGAATTTCCTAATTTGACATTCGCCCTAATATTGTGGACATTTGACCTGAAAAACAGTGACAACTGGGAAGGTTCGACACAGCAGACGTTTACTATTGAATTCAGTAACACTGTACTGTTTGCTTAAAGTGACACGACAGCATTTCTAGAAAGAAGCGCCGCCCAATTTTGTTTTTCAAATCTTTTTTTTTTACATGTATTAGATCACACCTGTAGTGAATATGCTGAATGCGGTGTCGTTATGTAATAAGATCAATCAGATGATGATTTAGAATTTTTGTCGTGCACGACAGAAATTAAAGCATGCTTTTCTATGAAGACGACTACGATAGCAGGCAAGTTCAAAACAAGGGTTGCGGTTTTCTTCTGTACCTCTTTGTCTAATAAACCTTCGTGTTCTAGAACTGATCAAGTTCATATCCTCACAAAATCTCCTGTCCCTTTAACGTTTTCAAACTTGTTGTATCTAACATTGGAATAATAGTATTAGACCGGGAGCTAGCACACATTTGTAACACATTTCGAGAACCAAAAGGCTTGAGTGATTAAATATGTAGACAGCCTGAGAGAGAACGTGTCGCAAATGTGCCTTAAAGAGGTGGGGGCGGGGGAGATCAACACAACGATACACAGGGGTCACATATTAATTGATCTAGTCAAGTCTAGAGTCAAATATACCAGGTTATTTGTCTAACCATATGATTGAAAAAAAACCTTGTGATATTACAGTTACAAGTTTTGGAGTTTTATAGGCTAAAAACAGCAAAAAATCAATAAAAAGGGTCATTTTCAGTTGGACAAGGGGGGGTCATATTTTCAAGCTCCTCCTCCGATTGGATAAGAAATAGGGCAAATTTTTGATGGCGCTCGACGATTAAAATCAGGAATGGTTGATATCGTAATACAGGTAGAGGAATAGGGCAATTCGGTAATTTAGACCTGTTGCAAAGTCTGAAATACTGAAGTATATTGCAGCAGCATAAGCAGCAGCGTCTTTTACACTGCGTGAATTACGGCGTCGCCTATGTCAAACACAGATGGCGTCCTAGAATAAACATTTGACATGATTGGCTTACATGTTTGCCTAAAGTAAACTTAAAAACTTTCACCCTCGTCCGACATGGAGTCGTACCACCTCCCCTAACGTATGATTCCTGTTGCACAAAAACGCAAACGAATATGATATAAGGCTTTTATGAATTGTTCACCCTTTGTGGCGTCATTTTAGGACAAAATGGATGCACAACCTTCAGGTGGCAGTGTGTGCGTCAAGTCGAAGGTGGGTTGGGGGGGATTGTTGCCGCCACTTTCCTATGCTTTACTGTGTTAAATGCCAAAAAATGGTACTTTTGTTACGTAATGATGCTACTGTACGCAAAAACTGACAGGTATTTTGTACTTTTTTTTGGTTTTGTAATTTTTAGAGAGTAGTAACATGTGTATGTTTGCTTTGGTACCCATTATTGCCAAATAAATACAAATCTGCTGGCATAATGGCGAAAATGGTCGAAACTCCCTTGATTTTGGAGATTTGCTTACAAATACCTTCTCGATAAGTTCGTCACATGACGTATATTGTTAAACTTGATATGTTTGTACTTATATAATTTGAAGAAACCACATTAATGTAAGCACAACATTGATACCAAAAAATGGTGTCCCTTAATTACGACGAAAAAAAATCAGGGGGTGGGTAAGTCACACATTCAAGAAACGTTAGAATAACGTAAGCTTTAATGGAGCTCAAAGTTGTTAAAAGATATAATACGCAAAAAATTGTTGTATATCGAACAAACAGGTAAATTTTTAGTTGCTTTCGTTCATCAATGGTAAATAAAATCATTGGAAGCTAAACAAATTTTTTAAGGTATTGGTACAATGGTATCATATAAAAGGAATTTATTGTTATAGATCTAATCGGCACATATATAATGAAATATCCCTAAATATGACATACCAGATGGTGTGCATGGTCATTGGAGTATCCGTGCGGGAAAACCTCATTTTCACGCTTAACTTTCGAAGCAGAAGACGAATTGAAGGACGCCGCCACGTTTATTATTTACGCTATGCGTTGCCACAAGCAATGTTATAGTCTTTCACCACCAATTGAAAAATGATCGGTGGTTAGGTCAGTTTTCTGGCCTGTATGAAAGACTATCCGCGTTTAATATTTTAACATTGGAATTAAAAACACAGCATTAATTTAACGTTTTCCTTTAATATATAAATTTATCAAAATGGGCTACATTTTGCCTAATTTTTTTATAAAATGAGCCTGGGATTCTTGAGAAATATAGTTCTTAAAAAAAATTATAAAACTCTACATCGTACAAAGAATCGCTGATCTCTAGACAATTATTGGAACCCTGGCTCGTGATTTGAGCACTGATGGCATGCTGGTTCATCCAAAAGAGGCAAGCAGGTGGTTTAACGAGGCCGGTCTTTATATATACAGACTTGTTTCCCATTGAAATGTGGTAAGCGACATAACAGACTAATACATAATCAAGCCAATTCATGTCTCATTGATTTGCGCGTATGGGGATGGCATGTCTCTTAAAACGTGCACGCCGATACAACTTCTGTTTAAACAGGCGTCTCTTCTTTCTGGAATGGTATGTGTCGTAACCAGATTCCCGCCCGTTGCTCCATTCATCTAATATAAGCAATTACTGTTGGGTGAGCCAATTCCAATTTGTTTTTTTGTTATGGAATCAGTGGTTACAGTGCGACTGGCGATAAACCTAAATATTAACGCGACCCTTTCAATGTCCACGTGTTCATGGATGTTGTGTTTTATCATTTTGCCAACTAAAACCTTTGTTAATCACAAAAATGATATCTAAAAAAACACCCTCTTTAAAATTTTTCTCATAATCACCGAGGTTTTAAAAAGTTGTAGTTTTTCTTGCAAAAAAAATTCTAAACGAAACTCGCATCCTAATCCTTCCTTTGGTGTGCTCCACGAAGTTCAAAAGGATGAGGCTTGTTGGCAAACTTGCACGTGATATATGCGCGTATGGGATATATTTTCGCTGACTTCCTGTTTCGGTTAGTGCATGCGGCGTTGTAAATAATACCACAGGGAATAAACAACATGGTAGCTTCCATGATCGTTGTACAGTTTGTATATTGGTCGGAATAAATCTGGATTTTTTTTCGCAAGGAAGACTCCAATGGCCTGAAACCATCTGGGTAGGTTTTATTTAGGGATATTTTCATTATATATGTGCCGATAATGTTGTATACCAAAAGATCGCTTTAAGCAAAGAACCCAAATCCTATTTTACGAACAACGCTGATCCACACTTATTGATGACTTCATTAATATGTGGCTAATAGGCAATATAAATGTATGTATTCTTAAGTAGATTTTCATTTAAGAACATCCATAGTATTGACAATAGTAAAAATGTACATAATTAGCAAAAAAAATGTGCTTACTAGAGAAAATATTAAGTATTTTAGACCCCAGAAGGAAAACAGACGCGTGGGATTTTTTGTAATTGTTCCTGTATTTTAAATGCTCTCTTTTCATACCAAAAAAATTAAAATTCGGCGAAGCATATTACTGAGTTCATTAGTGCGGGGCCTACATACCCCCCTGGGCACTAACGGAAGTCGTCTGAGAATATTTTAAAAATCAAAGAACCATAGCCCATTGTGTTTTTGCTGATATATGTGCATCCACACACACACATACACATGTAACGTAACAATTATTACTACTAGTAAAAATACCTAACCCTTTTTGTGGTCTGAGGGAACCAACAATTTCACTGTGGGGACGTTGCTAAACCGTCTGTAAAACTCGTAAACTCTATGGGAAATGACCTGTAGTTTTGCAACACCCGAAAAAATACAGGGTTCCCTAAACCTGCAGGTTGTGTTAAATATTTTTGTAACGTGGGTCTTCTAGAATAATATCACATAAATAGTTTTCAAAAGTTCGACGTCACGCACGCTTCATTTGAATTTTCTGTCTTTTTGCCCATTTTTTCGTGTTTGAAAAACACTTTTTTTGCCCCTAATTTGCAGCTCAACAACCAATTTCATTTTTATTGCTGATTTGGGATTATTTTTAATGACCCTTTTCACATGTGGTATAAATTTTGTGCAAAAATTCCCTCGGGAAAGTGGTTGCCTTAGTCCCCCCCCCCCCCCTTGTGCACTCAACGGGAGTGAAAACCCTTGGCCACTTAAGTTAATTAATTTTTTAACAGTATACTGTACTTTTCACGGTAACGGGTTTTTTGTTGTTAGGAAAATGGTGCCAGAACGTTCTGAGAAAATTAAGTATTTTTTTTTTAACAGTGAATATCGCCACAAGACCATACCAACTAGAACACAGTATAGTCGATGTATAAAATATATAGATGCCGACCGACATTTTTTTTTTCGCCACGTAAGCTGTTTAAACCCTATTTTTTGGCACTACCAACCGCCATTTGAACAAAGATCTCGCCGAAAGTTGTTTAAAAATTATAAACCTCATTTTTCACTATATCCGGCCACTTTACAGAATCCTGTTTTCAATTTGTTTTTTTTTTTTTTTAAAAAGTGTTTTTTGGTGTTTTTTACTTTTTTATTATATTATTTAGTTGTTTATTGGGGTGGGTTGCAAACTATTAACAATCGCCGTCGATAAATGGTGCCATAAAATATAGAAAGGGATGACCGTCAAAACTCACTACAAATAGTCCCACAGATATTCATTTTGTATAATTACCTTCAGAACATTCTCCGCGTGCATCTTCATCATGCGTGCATGTTTGTACCCATTCAGTTTTGCGTGCACGTCGTCAAAGGCTGATTCATTTCCTGTGCAAGCCAACCACTCAATCCAATGCTACCGGTTCTACAGTCAGTACTTCTTCATGGACCTGGAAACAACTGATATCGGTCGTAAAACATATAGCCAGTTAACTCAATGTTTGTAAACATGTTATAGGTTGAACAATCTTGCAATAGGTCGGCCTGACTGATACAAGCACACTGGGCATTGTATCTGTTAGAGTTTAATACTACGGGCCATAACGATCATATAGGCCACATTCACAACCGCGACGGCAGGCTACACTAGCAGTCCGAAGACCGCGATATTTTTTTTATAATCCTTCCAATTAACACCTTCCAAGACAATCCCGCCTTTTATTATGTTCATCTGGTGTCCAATTCTAAGATGGCCGCCATCTGACCGCTTAAGACATTTTCAAACAAGTGTACTTACATAGAACCCTGAGTCGTTGTAAGAGTATTTTGGGTAAAGCTGTATTTTTGCTCATTTTGATTGCTACATTGTTAATGATGTGGGTCAGGGTTCTTTGGTTTTAGCAATTTTTAAATTCAATAGAGGGGATTGAACCTTAGGCAAGTGTCTCCTTCAACAATCCATATATAATCCAATAAAATTCCAACAAGATTACGCGGCCGTGCGTAATTAAGATGATCCCATGCACAACTTAGTCATCGGTCACTGTTGAAATCAATATCATAACCTATTAAAAAGTATAGTATATCACCCCATCATATTCGACACGTGTCACGTTTCAGTTCACTGACGACTCGGTTAAGTCGGTGGAGTGGATTAATTAATTTTCTTCTGCCGTGAAGACAACATGCAGGCAGACAGACGACAGGCTGGCATCAGCTTGATCACATAAGCCTCTATCTACATATTTTGTGGGAGGGTTAAAATCAGTTTTACGGTTTCAAAACAAGGAATAATGTGATGATAAACTGTAATGGGTAAGAGGACAAAAACAAAGCCAAAATCTCCCAAGTTATGAGATGGATATGAATTTCAACAAGGTGGCCGAATTCTGAAAAAAATGTACACTGTTGCTCAGGTTTCTACCATCTTTTATGGAAAGGTTCTTACTGTGCGAGTTATTTATGATATCTAGGGTGTATATTATAAATGGCCAAACAGTCCTAAAACGTGTAAGATTCTACGCGTACCCCTTAACACGTTTAAGATGCTAACCTTCACGTCTTATAATATCGCAGACCCTTGAATTGGCGAATCATGTTATGATTAAAGCTTGAAAAATCACATTCCGCCATCATCTTACGCGTAAGCATGGCACGACCAATGAAATAAAGGTTGAATTATCTTTCAGCGTAAGATTTGTCTGTTTATTGTAGACGTAACCGAGTTGATCGCGGTATAATGCGACAGTTTCCCCTGATTAATTAGCAGACTTGGGCCAGTGCAAGTTGACAATATTATTAATCTTAAAAGAAAAGCTAAAATATTATTTTAAACATGGTGAAAAAGAATTTAAGAAAAGGGGCCAATCACATTAGGATTGAATCTTTCAGCCCGTTTATTACACAGGTACGAAAAACCATAGATTATCATTTTCATCCCTCCTTTAAGGTGGTATTGTGTAATTTTTTTGTGCAACCGCAGGGCGAAAATACATTTGGTTTGCTTTTCTTTTCAAGAGTCATCTCGTTGCCCAATCTTGGGGATGATGCGTAAATATCAGCCACAAGAAATCTCTCGTATCGCGCAACACTAAAGACGTTTAAGATGCATTCTACAGCACGCGTAAGATACGTACTACTACCCCTTTTACTCGTGTTAGGGTTACATTAACAACCTTACGCGTTTTTTGACCACTTGGCCATAGGCTTACACGCTAAGAATGCATTTTAGACGTTTAAGGTTGCATCTTAGACGTTTAAGGTTGCATCTTAGACGTGTAAGGTTGCATCATAAACGTGTAAGGTTACGCTTAGAATCATTACTCGTTTTTAGACCACTTGGCCATTCATAGTAATAGGGCCAGCCTACTTGAATGATCAGTCTCTTCCGCACATATCACCATGAACTTAGTCCACAATTAACCCTTTACGAACTGTGTCCTGAAAGGAAAAGGGATGTTTGAACAGCATATTTAATTAATAATTTTGTTACAATTTTTCACCTCATTTTCAACATCATATTTTTGGATGATTTCATGCATTGAAATGTTCAATAGTACTGTTTTAAATATGTTTGAGGAAGATTGTCCCTGTAATTGATGGCTTGACCTAAGGCATTCCAGCATGCTCGATAGGATTCAAATCAGGGGAGCAAACAGGCAGCAGGCCATGGTATCTGCTCCACCCCCTCTGCCTCAAGAAATTGTCGTCTTGCAGCCGAAAATTGTTCTTCTTGCATGTGGCAGACAGTGGTTTTCCAGAATGTCCAGGTAAACGACGGCGTTCCTGCTTCCATCTGGCACCACCAGTGATGTTTTTCCTCCATAACGAATACCGGCCCATTCCATCATTGAGCCGCCTCCACCTTGAGTCGATTCCGGAATAGTCATCTCGGAGGTTCTCACCACGTAATCGACAGGCCCTTTGTCTTTCATCTTGATGGTCAATGATGAAGCGGCTCTCGTCAATAAACACAACGTTTCGCCAGTGTCTGAGCTATAATCTTCTGTGCTCCCTGGCCCAGCAAAATCGATCAACTCTGTGGTGAACGGTTAGGCGTGGACATTTGGTCATTCGTTTTGCTCGGTAACCATATTGAAGGAATCTCCAATTTACAGTTTGGATGGAAACGTTGATTCCATAGTGTCTTCTCCACTTACGATGAAGACGGCTCGTTGCATTTTCCGGGCTCTACGGCACAGATCAAGCAGTCAGCGATCACCTCGTATGGTAGTCAATCGTTGCCTCAAATGACCCACCTCGATGATGTCTGAGGATTTTACAGACAGTACTCTGCAATATCCCCTTCCCGTCAGAGTGTAAGTACCCTTCGGCGTATTGACAATGCCGTTGGACGACGCATAGCCTAGGGAACCTCTGTGTCAGTTTTTGTTGTAAAGGTAACAACCAACTCTGAAAAATTGGGCTCCTTGCACACCGGCTTGGAGCAGGGAAAAGGAGCAAACAACAGACGTCTGACATTGTATAGCTCCCAACAAAGGCCATTGTTACGTAATTCAAAAGTATCTTGAACATGTTCGATACCCGGGGTCACTCTTGTGTTTGGTTTTGGTGTGCGTGTATGTATGTGTGGGGAGGGGTGTATGTGGTGGGGTGTATGTGTGTGTATGTATGTGTTTTTGTGGGGTTTTTTTTCGCTCAGTGTCACCCAATGACCGATTTTCAATCCTAATGTTAAATAATTATGTAGGCCTATAATCTCTTGTCGAATTTTCTCACAATTTCAAAACAGATTTCTTTTTTTTTAAATATATGCATCTTTTGTGTATTTCAACCGCACATATTTAGGGGCATGTCTCCAAAAGACCTCCGAGTTTTCAGCACATCACCGTTACTTCCAAAGTCGAGTGACTCCCTACCCTCAAGTTGATTAGGAAGTGATTAATGAGTAGAGCATGCCTAAATTGTGAAAACTATATATAAAATGTATGGTTAGTTTCCATTTAAGTGAGGAATAGTACCTGTTGTTTCTGTACTGTAGGCCTATTTGATATATGAAATGGAAAGAGCACATCTAAATGTACTTGGACTATGTGAAGTTAGATGGAAGGGCACAGGTGATTACCAATGTGATGATATCAGAGTGATCTATACAGGTGGGCAGGATAGTCAAAGAGGTGTGGCAATATTACTAGATAAAGAAACATCAAAGAGTGTCCAGAAAGTGGTCCAACATAGTGACAGATTGATGATTGTCAAATTAAGAGCGAACCCAGTGGATCTGATCATCGTTCAAGTGTATATGCCAACATCTGACCATAAAGAGGAGGAGATTGACAGGATGTATGATGAAATAGAAGAGCTCTTGCAAGCAGAGAAGGGAAGTGACAACATCATAGTTATGGGAGACTGGAATGTAGTGGTGGGTGAAGGCATAGGTGGTAAAGAAGTTGGAGGATTTGGTCTTGGAAATAGAAATGAACGTGGAGTGACGCTTGTAGAATTCTGCAGAAGAAGGAAGATGGTGATAACCAACACTTGGTTTAGTCAGCCATATGGAAGACGTTACACCTGGAAGAAACCGGGAGACACCGGAATATACCAAATTGATTACATCCTAGTAACAGCAAGATACAGAAACGGTGTTAAAAATGCTGCACATATCCAGGAGCAGATGCAAACTCATACCACAACTTACTAGTAATGAAAGGCAGAACAAGACTCAAAAGAATTCAAGGCAAGAAACGAATCAAGAAATCGAACCTATAAGAAATGGACATGGAACAAATAACAAAATTCCAGGCAGACATAGATGAGAAGATTGTACACCAAGAAGAAGCCTCTGAAATGAAAGGAGTTAATGATCGATGGAATGCATTGAAGAGTAAAATCATCAAGAGTGCTGAGACCAACATTGGTTTTAAGAAAGGCAGAAGACCCAAGAAACCATGGATAACACCAGAGATGTTGAATAAGATGGATGAGAGAAGAAAGTGGAAGAGAATATTTTCAGAGGAAGGAAGGAAACAGTATAGGAAGTTGAACAACAACTAAGAAGAGAAACGCAAAGTGCTCGTGAGGAATGGTGGAAACATCAGTGCCGTGAGTTGGGAGATTTATAAAGGAAAGGAAGATCTGATTTGATGTATGCCAAAGTTAGAGAATTGACTAGTGAAAGAAAGGGAAGCAGCCAGTGCAGTGTTATCAAAGACCATCATGGTGAGTTGTTAACTGATCCAGAAAAAGTTAAAGAAAGATGGACAGAATATATTGAAGAGCTTTATGACAAGAATGGCAAACCACCCGTGATTGTTATTGAAGAAGAGTATGAGGTTGACACAGACAGCCAAGGCCCAGAAATCCTGGATGATGAAATTACAGCAGCTGTCAAGTCCGTGAAGTTGAAAAAAGCAGAAGGAACGGATGGTATCCCGGCAGAGATGATAAAACATCTTGGTGAAAAGGGAAATAAGGAGTTTAAAGAAATCTGCAAGCAAATTTACTATTATTCCACTACAAAAGAAACCAAATGCTACTGAGTGCAAGGATCATAGGACAATCAGTCTGATTTCCCATGCATCAAAGATTCTTCTGCGAATACTCACCCAAAGAGTGGAAAGCAAAGCCAAGGAGTTTATTCGAAAAACTCAATTTGGCTTCAGACAAGGTCGAGGCACCAGAGAGGCGATTGGAGTGATGAGAGTGCTTAGTGAAATGACCCTGGAACATAACAACTGTTTGTTGTGTTTTGTTTTTGTGGACTTTGAGAAGGCCTTCGACAGGGTGAACTGGGTGAAACTGTTGGACATCCTTAAGATTATTGGCATAGACTGGAGAGATAGGAGACTGATCAAACAACTGTACATGGGACAAACCGCAGTGGTGAGGCTTGCGGAAGGACTGTCAGATCCTTGTGAAGTTGGCAGGGGTGTGCGTCAAGGATGTCTGTTATCACCAGTACTCTTCTCAATATATGTAGAGATGATGATGATAGAGGCACTGGATGTAGTGGAAGAAGGTGTTAAAGTAGGAGGGGAGTTGTTGAAAGATGTGAGATTTGCAGATGATCAAGCAATGGTAGCAAGTACAGAGAAAGGACTGCAACGGTTGATGGACAGCTTAACTGAAAAAGCGAAGGAGTATGACATGAAAATCCATGTCAAGAAGACTAAAGTTATGATGATATCGAGACAGGAAGGATAAAGCTTGAACATAACCTTAGATGGACGAAAGGTGGAACAAGTCAAGCAGTTTAATTATCTTGGGAGCCCCCTGACAGAGAATGGGAAGAGCCAGACAGAGATAAGAGCAAGGATTGGAATGGCAAAGGATGCATTCAGCAAGAAGAAAGCACTGCTTACAAAAAGCCTAAGTAAAGTTGTTAAGAAGAGAATCATCAAGTCATTGGTTTGGAGTGTGGCACTGTATGGAGCTGAGTCCTGGACTCTGATGAAAGGAGACATCAGAAGATTGAAGCATTTGAAATGTGGGTGTGGAAAGAGTGGAGAAAGTGAGCTGGAAAGACAGAAGGACAAATGAGGATGTATTAAACACAGTGGGAGAAGAAAGATCCTTGATTAACACCATTAGGAACAGAAAGAAGGACTGGATTGGACATATAATGAGGTCTCCGGGACTTATGAAGGATGTTATTGAAGGAAGATTGGAAGGAAAGAAGCCTAGAGGAAGAAGGAGAATAGGAATGCTGGATGAACTGAAGGACAGACAGCCATATGCGGTGTTGAAAAGGAAGGCTGAGACAGAAATAAGAGGAAGAATTGGGAGCCGTGAACCTGCCTTAGGGCAGAATACTAAGCAAGCAAGCAAGCAGGCCTAGGATGAACACGACACACGACATTGTTATTATGTAAGCTTTAAGGCACTGGCCAGATTTAAGGGTATTGAGAAAAAAGTTCTCTTGTATTATTATTACACCTAGCTTACCGACATGCATTGACATTGTAAAAAAAAGTAAGACATATTATTGTGAGGTGTTGTTTACTAAAAAGGTTCAAATGCTTTAATTACCGTCTACAAGAATAACTGCTCTTGTACATGAATATATTGACACACAACTATATTAGTCATGTTAATCTAATGAAGACGGAAAACTAATAGGCCTATACCCTATTGTGTCCTTTTGAAGATATACATATATACGCGAGATGTCATCAAGCGTCTTACGTGTTATGAAGAGTGGGATCATCAATTCGACATGAGGGTTGATTTAGTTGTTAGAGTAAGGGTTGGGTAGCAGCTTGTAGCATCAAGGTTTACAGCCAGGCAATAAAATAGTTTGTGTAGGTTATCATGACCAACTTGACCCTCTAACAAGTAATATTTTTAATTGCAAACACAATATTTTAAATCTGCAATTTTAGATACAAAAATATAAGGTCACCAATAAAAAATATTATATACCTGATCCATACTTCAAGAACCATATCTTTAATTCCGGGATTTGACCTACAGGGCACATCTTGTTATAAAGGCCTATGTTGTATTTATTGAGAAAAACTTTACAATAGCATGTTAGTTTTAATTTATTGCATCTTGCAGTAATTAAATTTAAAAAGTTATGGTAGCTGAATGTACATGTTAACACGACATTGAGTTTTAAGTTATATTTTATAATAAAAGGACCCTCCCGAATTCCGATTTTAAAAAAAAGAAAGTAACAAAATGGAGTATGTATTGCATCTAAATTGGTCACAGGAATGAAAATAAACGGCTCTCACTCGCTGAGATATAACTAACTGAAATAGCTACTATAATTAAACATGTATATACTAAACTAATTAATTAATAACCGTGATGAAAAAGTGACGCACAGGAGCTACATGAAGCAAATAAAAAATATATTGAAGAGTTACACACACACGCGCGCGAACAAAAAAATGAACGAATCAAACCTAGTTGATCGACAATCAAGCGAACCCTGTCCGAGTGTTTTAATACTTGTTAAAGTTCCATAGATACCACACAATAAATCATTCATACCTGAGGCACATGGTAACATTCGCAAACGTGTCTCAGACTTTTGCACCCAGACAGAGCCCAATTTTAATCCCAATCAATGACTGGAATGACTTTTAAATCGGCTTAGTTTATGTTAACGTAAGATTGTCGTAGGTTTACTGGTAGAAATGCACTTGCGACCATCTTAAGTATACTGTTCAGGAACGCTACTACCATGGTCGTAACCAAAATCTTAAGCCATACGTAAGATGAACTTTACGTTCATAGTTTCGGGAACGGACCACAGGTCTGTAGCACAAAAACTTAATTGTCAAAAATAGAACTATTTGGGTTATATATGTGCTAATTGGTTCCTTTACAGCAGGTATCAACATCTACTATATTCCAAAATGCATTTTGTTGATGCAGGGTCGTGCAATCTATGTAGTACTTTTCGTTCAATTTTGAGGCGTTTCGAAAACAATGATTCGCCCTAAAGTCAATTTTTATTTCATCTTTGGTGATGTCTTATGACCCCTCATGTGTGGTGTAAGTTTCATTTAAAAATTCTACCGGGAAAATGGTTAGGCACCAACGTGAGTGAAAACACCTTAGCCACTTAAGTGTTAAAATATCAAAATACGATCATAAAAGGTTAATTTAATTCTTTCAAGTGACAATTCTTCGATCAGCTATTATGCTGCTAGCTGTGAGATCGACAAGTATTGCAATTTAAGACACTATCAGTGATTTATCCGAAAGAGTCACAATATTTGGAAATTGCACGAATAACTTAAAAGTGAAAGACAAGAATGTAGCATTCTCATAAGGTACTTTTTCAACTGATGAATTGACAGAAGAGAAAATGGCAGTGTTCAGAGATATGCATTCCATGCAATAGATATTGTGTAAGTGTCCGCTCGGAAAAACTTACCCATGACTAAATATTGCGATTTTTGTGTCCTTATTAGGGTTGCTTTTATTCCTATCATTTGTACGGTATGCTAGGATACCTATTACGTGGTACAGACATGCAAAAACTGATTTTTTTTGATTATTATTTTTTTTTTTCAATTTGATTTAGCAAGCGCTTCAGCGAAAATCAGTTAGGATAATGCACATTTTTCAAAATGCTGTAGTTATAGTCGAATTTTCGTAGTTAGGATAAAATGATAAGGATTTCTAGCATATAGCGCTTTAACATTTAATGATTATCTTAACAAATGCACGTGCTATGCTGCGAAACACACAGGTGGCTTTTGAACGGGGTGTGTTGTTTCCGTGTGTTTGAATAGGTGTAGTGTGGGTAAATGTTCCGAATCGTAATGCATTGTGGGATTGACTGACCCTCTACATATTAGATACAAATCCCCAGTTGATAATTAAGAAATTAAAGGTGATGCCAGTTCCTTTATGGGCGAATAAGGTGTCCGAGTTCGGGAAAAAATAAATAATGGACGAGGCGCAGCGACCGAGTCAATTATTTAATTTTTTCCGGCCGAGTTTAACCGAATTACCGGAAAACAGGTGATATAATGGAGAGAAAATGCATTCGTGACCCATTATGCAGAATTAATGGTGCAGTAAACTGACCAATCAGAATGCGGCATTTCAATAATGGGCAGCAGAGGGTATAGAAAAAAAACAAAAACAGTCAAAAACATCTAAGGATCATGACCAATTATAACCAAAGTGCCCTACTTCACAACTTCATATGTTTGCTAGTCCAAGCAGTTTTGCTTGACAATCATATTATTACAGGCCTCATTTAAGCATCTGGATGGTTTAAAGCGGCGCGTATGTAAAACAACTCACTGTATTGGACTACACACCCATTAATATGAAATATCCACTTTAGACACTGGAAAGAGACTTTGATGAACAGTTATACGTCCATGGCGTGAATGAATAATAAAGAGGATAACAAAATAGTCCTATGAGAAACTAAAAGCAAACATAACAACAAACAACCATAGGAATATTACATGGGTAGCGTTGAAGAATCCCAATTCCTTACAAGCAACATCGGCTGCTTCTTGGACCCCAATCGTCACCCCGGCATACGGTCCCCCGTCCACCATTATGAAAGATATTTCTAGTCGACCTTGCAGAGGTGGCGTTCCCCCAGATTTAAAACGTATTGCCCGTCTGTAATGACAAGAATTTGAAATCAGCATGATAAGGAGAAAATGCATGATATAGCCAATGAAAGAGCAAACGTTATCGTAATGCGAACTCTATCAACGATGTTCCAATATACTATTATTAGAATATTTCACCATATTTAGGACTTGTAATATTGACAGGCAACAACCGAACCTGCAGGCAAGGTTTGACTTCACAACACTCTGTGCATTACTCTACCAAATCAATAATGGTATAATTAAAACCACCGTAAACCAATCGAGCTTATCCTATAATGTGTCATCCAAACAGTAACTCAAAAGAGCGAAAGCCTAATATAAAAATTTGGCACACAGATATAAGCACCACAGATCTAGGGCAATATGAAAGCGGATTTTAAAATCATGATTCCAATTAAATGATGGTGCAAATGTCCCATTCGTATTTCGCATCCTATATATCACCCAAGTTTGGTACCAGGTGCATTTTTTTAGTATAGTGGTTTAAGTGTGCAGCCCAATACAGAAGCCCTACGTGGTTACCATGCAAACCGGAGATATTTTTCAATTTTAAAATCCCATAAGGGCCTTTTAATATGGTTAATAACACAAAAAGTGTCATCGGTCGGGAACACATTGAGCAAATTAAGTTCAGGTCTGAAAAGCGCTCCTTTAATATAAACATTATAACTCTAAACTTTTAATGGGGTCAAACTCAAATCATTTAATAAATCAAACAGAATAATAACATTCTAAAAATGACATTAGCTTACTTTTGATAGTATCCTATAGTTCCCTTATAACTGCTGCATGTTGTGTGCTCCTAGTCTACCTGGATCCGGTTAATGGGGCTGGCTACATTGACCACATTACCAACCTCAATTGACACTACCCCTGAGGTGGTAAAGACTTGAGTGAGCTGGTTCGATGTTGTTGCTCAAAAGGATGCACACATGGGTACAATCCAAAACTGCTGGGCTTCAATGTATTCGACTTTGTACATCGTCCGTACCAAAAATTACCAACTCAGGCTACTATTGATTTGTAGTGATAAACTAATTCCTACAAAGTTGGTCATTCGATTTCTTTTAAAGGAAATAGATGTGGTCAGTAGGAACTGTGGCAGACTGGCGCTTACCGCTTTCCGTAGTTTTGTGTTTCTTTAACCCGTGCCCTGACTCCGAAACGCACGAGGATAATAACGATTCTGTGGTTGTAATCCATGTCGAACCCACGATTGCCTTATTTTTTGTGGATTTAGGAAAGATCACTACCATATATATTGTACAATATATGTACACTACTATATAGTGTCAGCAGTGTTCTTTCTGCATTCGTCATCGTTAGCATTGCCAATGGGGGACTGTTCCTTAGTGTGTTTTTTTTTTCATCCCCATTGTTAAGTTATGCTATCTACGATGCCATGTATATTAACATTAACCAAAATGAATGGCCAGATATATTAGAACACTTGAAAGCTTACTGGTCCTTATGAAATCAAACAATAGTTGAGATATGATCACTAACCCTTGCAGCGGTATACTTCATAGTTAATTTATTAATTTATTTATTTATTTATTCGTTCTTATTTACAAAACCTGGGGAGACCATTCAATGCACAGCATTGCTCTCCCATGGTACCCAGGTGGGGTATTGGCGGCCATTTTGAATTCAGTCGCCATCTTCAAATTCATGATTCCTGCAATCTCATACTACTGCAGCGTCAGCAGCGTGTTTCTTAACTCCTCAGCAATACCAATGTGTGGTTGTCCTTGAAATTAGTGGTTTTTTCATCATTCTTAAGTAAAGTTCTGCTTAAATCTGTATAATAGGTGACGAGCATTTTTAAATCTAAGATGGCAACCGTTTTGATATTAACCTAAAGTAATAGCTAGATACATGTGTACTATTTTCAATCTTACTGGACCTTATTTGGTCACAAAATAGTGGAGCGTATGGCATTCAAGCTCTTGAAAGGAATATTTCATTATTGGATAAAACTATAGAGGGCGCTCTTAGCCAATAGTGCACTACATTTTCGCATCTTTATTAGAAATTACTTGGAAAATTAATATGTATAAGCATGCCAAGTTTCACGCTTTTAGAAAAAAAGTGCACACTATGTGCTTAAGGAATAGAGTAATTAATAGTTCTGAAAAAATAAGGAAAAAAATATGCCACTTATTTTTTTTCTTGTTTTATATTATAATGCCTACTAAAATATTAAATTTAACCTGAAGAGGAATAAGAAAGAGCAAGATATTGAAAAAAATGAAAATATTCCTTAAAACAATTAAGTTTATAAGGTCTTGCACACTCCCGTTAGAGTATAATCACTGAAAACCAGTACAGTGCCGATGGAATGTTTTACCAAACCTCTGGTCATTGATGGGGTATATCAACACGACCACATAACAGGAAAATGGAAATCGGTTGTATTGATTTAAAATGGTGGTCCAACATCCGATTTTTAAACGCGCACCCAATTCTTCTGCCAAAAAAAGTAAAAAAAAACTTTTCGCCGAAGGACTTTGGCTCATAATAAAAGAACACAAATAATTTACATTGCTAAAATAAAAATAATACGACATACGATTTAAGGGTTAAAAAAAACCCAAAATACAAAATGGCGCAGGAAAAAACAAAATATTGGATATTGGGTCCCCCCCCCCCCATGTTAATTGCGCTATTATGGACGTTTGTGATCAAGTGTGAACAAGGCACGTCCCATGTTGCAAAGCTTCAAATATATAAAAAAAAGTTAGACCGTAACCTTTGTTACCTCACAGACTATCTAGACCATGTATAACTAAATACCCCCACCCACCCACACACACACACACAACCACACACCCGCTGTTCTTTTCGAATACATGTATTTTGTGGTTAAGTCATATGCAGTGATGTTATATAGGTTAGACGAACCAGTCATCTACAGTCAGGAGTACATGAGAATTGAAACAATGGCACGTTCACATGGACCATATGTTCATAATAGAGCGTTCATAGCAACAACCTTTTAGTGGGTCAGATACACCACGGTGATAGATTAAATGTTTATTTGTTTACCTTTTGAGCAAGCTATGGCCACATCTTCAAGATGATCACAACCTGTGACACCCCACGTATTGTGCACGCAGTCGAAAAGTGAATTTTCATTTGGTTTGCATCTCAGTTCATCCAACCAGATTCTCCCTTTGCCTGCATAGCCAAATGTCGACAAGTCGACAACCTTTCCGCCAGGGTATCCAAGCTGTCTACACACCATTCTTGCCATGTGATTATCAAAGCGGTCGTCACATACAGTCCCAAGCTCACCATCATGCAAACCGTCGTAAATGCCTTCACTACGATACGAGCCAGCATTAAATGACATCACTGTTTCATTACAAAGTAAAATATGTGCTGAGAGTTAAATGGCTGAATCGACAGAGATTTCGAAAGATAATTTTTTTCTTAATCATTAAAAAATAGCGCCAACTAGAAACTAAAGGATAGTAGTAACTCTAAAATGCACTCCCCCCCCAATTCCAAATTTTGAGATGAATCCGATCTTTCGTTTTGATGCAGTAAACATTTATGTACAGTATTACGTGCCATAGGAGGACCGTGTATACAAAAGTTCCGATACCGGAATTCATACAAATTGTGATTTTTTATATGAAGGACTTCGATTTGAGCTTATTTCACACAGTGACTACTACATGGACAAGCATTATGTATACGCAAAAACATGGTTTCTTTGAACATTGAGGGCGCCCTCATCTGGAAATCTCTCAATCAGCCTTTAAGTTGCCACAGCTTTGGTGTTATTTGTTTATTTTGTTTTCTGTAATTCGTGTTTTCCAAAAGAAACACATTTTTAATTTGAATGAACCCCATTCCAATGTAAAATAGACTGTAAAAATATCGAAAATATCGCAAATGTTATTTTTTTATTTATTTTTATATTTCTTCCGAAAAAAATATTTTGGGATGCTCATATACCAAATCAGATATTATTGATACTATTTCTCGCAAAGAGTGTAATAAGGGTCCGTTTTTTTTTTTATTAGAACTAGTTTTAACCTTATTTTAACAAATTAATTTTTTTTAAATTCTTAGCACAAGTGATTGATGCCATTTGATGGAATTATTTAACTTGCAAAATGATATACATGGTTTACCTATACCATGTTTCTTTTTCTATATTCTTTTCTATTTCAATGTTCCTGTCAGAGTGTATTTACCTTCATGAAGGTCTCCTTGTGTACAAGGTTCTGGATTCCATATGACTGCATTTGAAAATTAAATATTATCTCATCCTCTGTAAACATTTAACTGTCATAATAGTGGAGCGGTTTTGGACTGCAAAATTTTCGGACACCCCTCCCTTCGGTAAAACAACAGCGCAACCCCTTCTATCCATAGATAATAATAATAATTTAAAAAAATGGTTGTGGCAAAACAAAAAAGGTTTTTTTGGGTCACAATTACTTTTGAGTCTAACAAAAATCAAGATTTATTAATTTTTGGCACAACAATTTTAATCATGATGCAATACTATCAATCTCTTCTACATTTATATTATAATTTCTTTGTTATACATCTATAAAGGGTCAGAATTTTCGCCGCTCAAAATACTTTTTTCCCTAAAAAACATCCTTTTCATCACATGTCCCCACAACGAGTATTACCTGAACCCTTTAGCAATGTGTAAAACCTATATTAATAACAAAAAACTAAAAATAAGATTTTACATATTTTACTTAAAAACATAACAAATATACTTTCGCTTAATTTGCAGTCCAAAAGTATTTTTCAGCCTAAGAAATCATTCTGCCACCAAATATTTCAACCACAAATACATTTTCTAAATTCTCATATATTATCCTTCAAATAAAGGTGTTGTGTTTTGGTTGGTACCGAGGAGAAGTAACTCGCTCCGTATAAGGTTTTTGCACACATAAGAGCTCATAATGGAGTCCTATGGACCCTCATAACACTTCTAAAGGATTTTTAGACGAAATCCACCACATGTTATAATGGCTTCAAGACATCGACAATAAATGAATAAAAACTGAAGACATGTTCAGTAAGACAACTAGGGGCCAAAACACTTTTAATTTTGCGTCAAAATGTGCGAAACAGACAATAATTCTTTTCTTGCATTTTTCTACGGCATTGAATCACCTAGACTTGTGCTGATTGCATTATTGGGTGAAGCTGAACTACATTTTTACACAGATAAATTGTCTCATGCCATTTCGTACAACAAGTTGAAGGACAACAATTTGAAATACACCTGCATAGCAGACATACTTGGTATAGGGAATTGCACGTAACTCGACTTCTTTGTGAAGTCTTACTCCCAACAGAAGCCGTGTTGGATATAGTATTTTTACAGAATGCATTACATTTGTAATCTTTCTATTACTACCAACATATTAGTACTTTGGTGAACAATTGATACAGGTGAGCCTACAGTTTCCCATTAGTACCCCCCCCCCCCCCATGGCAGTTAAGTGTCAAAGTGCAAGAAGCAGCAAAAGAAAAAAAAAAGGAAAATGTAATGGGTTTTGAAACGTAAGCGAAACGTCATAATTACTTATACCCTCGTACCTACCCGGTGTCATGTTGCTTTATTCGTCAACGGAATACTGCACATAGCCGCACAGTTATATTAGGAACAAAATTTAAATTGAGTGCCATATTCTATCCACAAATTGACCAAACCCACTCCAGTATTTAACGTTACAGTAAAAAAACCTATTGACAATTCAAACTGTTTTCCGATGAAGTCATGCAATCCGCTTCTTTTTTGCAGGACTAATTTCCTTTTTCTGTAGTATTATAGGTTTTCCCGACCAATTTCGCACTTTAATCAACCAAAAATAATAATTTATAATCAATTTCGCGCATGTTGGGCTTATCGTTCTAAATCCTAAGTACAATTTCGTACTGTGAGCACTCTATTCCATTTTTTCGTCAATCAATTCCGTGTACAGCATAACCGTTATCTTATGGTAATTCAAGTCCCCGTACCTTTATGCTTTCAATTTCGCCATTTCGCATTTTTTTCGAGAATCATCAACTTTTTTCAATATACTTAAACAAGAACGGTGCGAAAACAATGTACGGTGGATTTTCAATTTCGTGGTATTGTTATTTTAATTGGCGATTATGCATTCAATTCTGTTACGTTATAGGCCCTACAATATACGTGTACTTTAATATACGCTAATGACAAAATCAGTAAATATCTATTTTGGTAAAACATGTCAAAACAAATTTTTAGGATTTCATATCTTCATGACACACATATAATTATAGGTCCTCTATTTTTCTCGGCATATATAATTCGTCGTACATTAATGTAACTGAAAAATAGGTTAAAGGTGGGTGACCGATATATGACCTCGTCACCCACGTCACTCCATCAAACTTGAGATTTTCATATCAATGAAAGTACATATTGTTTCATATTTGCCCATGAAATGTTTTCTTTTAGTTTTGCGCAAAAACGTCTCAAATGTGGTCGAGTGACCACATTAATTCATTTTATGGGCCAATTTAGTGCACCTTTTTATCCCACTGTCCAACGGCTGACCAATTTAAAAACGTGTTTTCAAACTTTCGAACACACTAAACATTTGTCCTTGATTGCGGTATTTTCATTCACATGATTATTATAATCGTCAAATTAGATTTACTTTTTCAAATAAAAAATCTCTTTAAAGCCTATAATTCATTCTGTTAATTGTTTTCTATGAGTTTCCAATCTTGGTGCAATGAAACGTTTAACGTTTCATTCTCTCTGGGGGGGGGGCTTTACTCAGCTATCACCGTAGTTATCCTTCACTTTTCATTATTGTATATCACTGCACTTTCTTAATTTTCCTTTTATATGTCTCATGCTCAGCATTGATCTGATCATGTCTTTAAAGGCCACCGTATTTTAATTATGAGATCGGTTGTGTCTACCTCATTAGGAATGATTATGTAAAACTTTCAAATAATACGTTTTTATTCTTAATCGGATCCATTCCTTTCAGAAAGGTCTACATTTTGCTTTTTTTTTAAATAAGATATTTTTTGTTTTTTGAAATTTAAATTCCATTACATCTATGCATCAAGTCATATAATTGTTCCTTCCAAATGCTGAGGACGGAATGATTTTCCCTGACTATATGATTAAACGCAAAATATTGCTAATTCAAAAGAACATTTGTTCATTTTTGTTATCTCATGGGAATAGAAAACATAATTGACTCGCAAAGCTAATCCAATGAATCGATTGAGCTGTTACGCAATTGGCCGATCATTCTACGCTGTCCGAATGCACCTTTAACGAAATCGAACGACGTTTTGCTTAATTGACATAACAATATACATCATCGTACAATTTCGCACGAAAACGAAATGTCCCTTTAAAATGGAACACGTAAAATTGCGAAATTGGCCGTAAAACTATATTATCTTAATTCCGAGCTTTGTTGCACAAGCTGAATTGTTTGTTGTTTAAAGGGCATTTCTGACCCTTGACGTCCACGAACGTCATAAATTCTTAGTAGGGAATCGTGAGCTGGTAATTTACAGATTCTCACTGGCATTTGTTCATTGATATATGAACCGTTTAAATTCACACAAAAAATAAATAAATTTTACCGGTAGTGGGTTATGACCTTTAAACAAATGTACATTTTGGAAACCTAAATAAAATATACACCGTTTTATAGCTAATGTAATTTCAAAAACATATTTATTTCAGAAAAAACCCACACTGTCAGAACCTTGTATTTCTCAACTCACGGAATATCAATAACACAAAGCTGAAATTCAATGACACAAAAGTGAACATCAGTTACAGTTAATCAGTTATAATTAAATTGCCAATATTGACGTGAAAAATTAACAAGAAAATATATATTCGTCTTTTATATTATTGTCCCTCATAGATATGTTTTGATTGTTTTACCTCCTTTTTCACAGATATATCCCACCGCCTCTCTATCACATTCTCGGTTATACCAACCAGGTTCTATATCGACATAGGCGCAATCGCCGTAGGTTTCAATTGGAAAGCCTAAAATAAAAAAAATAAAAAAAACATCGAAAACAAGGTCACTACAATCGGAACGCCTAACATTAAAGGGACATAATGGCATGAAGAATTGACATAATGAAAGGACCCTTATAAAGAAGCACTTCCACGAGTTTGAAAACAATTTGGATGTTTACATTCTGTAAAAACAGTAAAAACAGGAAGAGTTCGGGGGGAGGTGGCAGTTTGTGGCAATTTCTGGAACAGAAAAGCAAGGCGTTTACATGCCTGACAGAATTTACAGTGTATCTAGCATGTTTTGCAACGCAATTCAAAAGCATTCAGACCGGTGTAGAAGTAATTATTGTCCGGCGTACTCATAGTCCGGGAACAATGGTGAACAATAGGGCAATCGATTCAGTTGACTCTTCACGCAACATTAGTTTCTCGCTTTATCCGTTTAGCGTCTATGGAGCCCCGACTGTTGCTCCTCCCCCGACTATATCTGCTGATCTGCTTTCACACCGGGATCCGGATTAGTAGGCTTGTAGTAGATATTGATCTGGCAAGTTAAAGATGGATTGCCCGGGATTAGCACATATACAATAGCAATGTTCTGTGAGCTGTGACAACATGCGTTTTTCAAGTTTGGTCAATGCCTGGCAGTACAATGTCAGCATCCTGTTCCAGAAATTGCCATCCCCCACTCTTCCGTTTTACTGTTTTTACAGAATGTAAACATCCACAATTGTTTCCAAACTCATGAGTGATTCAGTAAGGGTCCTTTCATTATGTATTTTTTTTTTCATGCCATTATGTCCCTTTAACCCTCTTCTATCTATCCATTTTTGAACACATCATAGAGGGTATTTACCAAAAAATACCGCCCGCTTTGATTATCCTTATTGTTGAACAATCCGATTCCCTTAAAGGACAATCGGCCGGATAGTAGAAGGAGGCGAGCCCTCTATAATCATAATAACTATATTCATTCAACCATCAATTTTGAGTTAGTGTTTGACACTCTTTTTATAATGTACGCAATGTGTTTTTATATAAATCCCCAAAATAACACTGTATCAAGAAAAAATGAGAAAGTCTGAGAACTTCAGGGGCCAAAATGCTCTCCCTCTGGAAAAAGCAAAGCTCAGAGCATGCCTTCCATTCAATGACCCATTTATATATTACTTTATATGAAGAAACAAAGATGTTTTCATAGCCGGAGCCGCCCTTTTGTCATGGAGCTTGTGACGAGTGACGCCTATAGATAAGACAATTTTTTGTCCTTCATACACTACAAAGAGGCTACATGCATGAGGCAGCCCTTTATAACATACCCAATACTAATAGCTTAATTCTGCTAAGATTTGATTATATACCGTCTGTCCACACAAGCAGACTCTGGAATACAACACAAGTGGCCCATGACCGCGCTATTTAATATCGTGAGCACGTTACTTAACAACATGAGCTAATAAAATTACATTCCCATGCCGCAGTTCAATAGCTTTTCATTCACCATTTTGTGTTTTGAGCAATAACATCCCCTGTATTTTGTATGATTTATATACCCAGGACATGCATGGTCAGCTGTTGTTATGGATGGCTCATCCAATGGCCTTACTTACAAGCCCTTGGTAGATTTAGCATGCCCGTACCACATAGTGATGTGGTAAGGGTTTGTATGTAAAAATTCGTTGTTGTTTTTGGCATTCCATTTAGTGTTCCGGTTCCGGCCCCCCACTAAACAAAAATGGCACACATGAGGTCTTTCCTTCCACCTTCCACCCCCCCAACAGAACGTCCTTCACATATGTTGTTGCTAAATATAAATCGCACATCCTTGCACGTGCAACGCGGGTGCATTGTGGTTCCTTTGTTCTTCTTTTCTTGGCTGGAAAGGGATTTCAATATGGAAATTCCAATACCTATTATAAACTGTTTTATAGCGTTTGACATAAACCGTCTTTTGGGTAATTTAATGTAAGTGGGATTTTTTAAAACACAGGTAAACTTTGAGCATGTTGCCTTTATCTATGCAAACGTTTCAAGTTCCCCTCCGTTCTCAATGAAACTATAGAGTGCGCCCTTCATTCCTTATCTGGCGATGTCCTTTGGTATCATATGGATGCTTAATGTTCTATTTCTTATGGATTTCTGAAAATTACGGTACAATTGTAACGTTATCTAATGACGCTCATCAGTCACGGACGGTACGACATCCGGCTGTGGTGTTAATTTAATATTTTGCAATTCTACTGTCTAAAAACTTTAACTGGTCCCTAGACGCCCAGGCCGGTGGCGGCCAAGCTTCATTCATACGCAAACTGCCGAACGAGTCAGTGACGCCCTGAACAGTGACCGGAATTTGAAGTCACTGTGCCGCGTTTATAATAGATCATTGAGTGGCGAGTGGGAATCCGTACGGACCCGCGACCGATCTAAATTGCCTTGCTTTAGTCTGGGTGCATAATTTTGTGCTGCAAAACTATCATCAATCGTTTTTAAAGACCGGACATGAGAGATTGCTACTGCAGGTCAACAAATCATTCCACGGTGGTGCATAGGCTCTAAATACCTGTACCGGGGCCTGGTACAATGTCCGCAGCATAAATAGCGGTGCCCTAGCGATTGAACATGAGGTCAAACAAGCCTCGTTCAAAATGGATCCCGTTTGTACCGTTACTCCTTTACAAAAAAAATACTTACACTGGAGTTGATTTCTTTCAACTCCAACCGGATTTTGAGTGGAAAAATATTGATTAGTATAACATAGTTTTACGACTTTAGAATATTTGTCAGTTTTTCGTGATTACGTGCTAACCTATGGTGGAACGGCAAAACGACGCTATCTTGGCCGCCCCCCCCCCCCCCGATAACGCTGTTGTAACGTACCTCGTTATTTTCCATCATGTAAGCCAAACACGGCATGAACGGTCGGATAGTCCTATCTTTTTGGTGACAATTGATTTCCTTTCCTCTATTCTACACTGTTGTCTATGGAAATTGACAGTTTTTCACACCTCATGCGAAATTTATGCCATCATTCTGACCTAATGCCTATGCACGTTGGGTTCTTCATTTTAGTATCACTGGAAAGGAGGAGGTACCATAACCATCATATTTGTACCGACATAAGTGTGTCTGCATACCAAATGCTTGTTGGCATGCGTATATGATCATAGGCAACAGCTCTCTGAATCCTTAGAATGTATTACTGTTTGGTTTAGGTTTTATTTTTTTTCATTTAACATTCCTTGACACTTTGAAGTGAGACTTTTAGAGATAGACTATGATTCGCCGCATAGACCCTGTGGATCACGGCCATATTTGCCCTCTAATTATCATCAAACGTACCATGACAACGCGACATGTATATCTTCGCCTTCTGTACCTAAGACGGCAACATTTTTAAAACAAACCCATAAATTAAATTATTTTACCCCCATGTGACTTGAAACCCGTTTTTGCCTTGTAACTCCTTTTTGTGCTATAACCCTCAGGTAGGGCAAACTATACCTTTCTCTAATCCTTGAAATGTACTGACATTGTATTATACTTAAAAACACATTTTGCCCCCTTTTATATTTTTGACCTCTGTATACCTTGCCCCCCCCCCGAAAAATCATCCCAATAAACCCATTTAAAAAAAAAATACACCCATGATTTTTTTGATTCCTCGATCTCAATTTGTGTTAGAAAAACTGTTGCAAGATTGTATATGAATTTCTCATAAAATACAGTCCACCTGTTTCTCTTGTATCTCAACCCTTTCCTCTCTCTCTTTTCTTTACCCCTTTCTTTACTGCTTGCCATTTTTCCAGTCTCCTGCTTTAACCAGCAGCTAAGCTTATTCCTTTCCTGCCCCTGTTAACGCGCTACTATCATTTGACTCTTGTTAAGAATGTTATCAACAACAGCAATTGGTACGGATTAAGTATGGTTACTTTTGAACAAAGTGTATTAAGTGTAATTTAGACTACATAAACTCAATGGCTTTTTTGCTTTTGCTGTGGACGTGCCCTAATTGTACAACCGTGCCTAATTGTACAACCGTGGTCCACATGATTTTGGCAGCTTTCCGTTTAATTTACCGCTATCTACAATATGCGAAATGTAAACTTTCGATATTTGGACCATACAAAAACAATCTTGCTAAACTGTTTTTTTTTTTTTTTAATCGCGTGTAAATCTTTTTTGATTCACCCTATTATATCCAACAAAATTCAATCACCTTCTACCATCGATGCCCGCTTAACGTTTCTACGCCCTCATCGATGCATGACACTCATTTGAAAATAAATTAACTAATTGAAACATGTATCAGTTTCTGGAGGAGTTGAATGAACATAACATATGAGTTACAACATCGGCTACAACCTTTTAGGTCAAAGTATTGATCCTATATTTGTAGCCAAAATATGTCCCATCTTGAAAAAGGTGCATTCAAAATAAACATTTTTATTTTTTTTAAGCTATTTTAAGGTAATAAAGTGCATTTCGTGTTTCCATCACCTTCTGTTTTTTATCATTTAATTGTTCACTAGATATCCTTGAGAAAGCAGTATTCACATTTTTTTATCTTTCCCGACTTTGCGGTTTGTAATTATGAGCAAATCTTGTTTTCCCAACTCGCCCATAGGCACTGTCAGAAAATACTAAATTTCGAATTTCTTACAGACACAACGCCGAATTTCGCCGAATTATTGGACCACAGTGGATTAATCATGGTACGGTTCCGATGGATATGAAATTCACCTTTTTTTGGTAAGTCGTGGGACAGGCTGTTGATCACGAAATCCAAGCTTTATTTGATATAAACAGAGACATACTACTCTTATAAATGACTTTGGTTAGGATCCTTAGACTATCTTTGGCCGCTCGTTTCATTTGCCTTTTTCTGGTGCTTATGTTGTACCGTGGGAAAGCTGATACTTGATTCAAAAGATTTCATCCGGCCTATAGACCGTGTCAATAGTGTGACGTCAACCCCCAGACATGTTGGTGGACAAATGCATACATTCCAGACTACAATACATTCAGCTGTCAATCAGCCATGATTACGATTTCCCCGGGATCATTGACAGGTGAATGTATTGCTGTAGGCTGGAAGGCGTCTCTCTTGGTCCACCAACATGCTGGCTATTGAATCCGGGCTTTTACTTAACCGATTGGAATTATCTCTGCAGGGAATTCAAAAAATTCAAATGGCGGACAAATTCAGTTTCATTTTTTTATTTCCCCTTGTATTTTATATAACAGATAAAACTTTGACTACGTCCCCAAGATGTCATGTGGGATTGGTTCCGTTAATCCATGTCCATTCAGCCAACCGCTTGGTCAGACCAATGAAATAAATACCATGACTGTAAGGCCTCTTGGCGATTGTATCTGTTAAGTCAATAGTATAAATATTTCAATATCAATCCAATCCTAAAGTATACAATAGAGCTTATATCTCGTATAAATTAAACCTAACACAATTGATAGGCAGGGTAAAATGATTTGGGATTATAATGAGATTGTAAATTGTGTCATTTCTAAATAGGAGTATGGTCAACGCCCAGTATAACCTTTTATTAAAACAAGCTTTTAATTCTTGATTGGAATGTAAAATGGAATAATGTGTAATATTAATCTTCAAGTCACAGCTTTCTTAAGGGCATGCTACTGGTAACCAGTAATACATGTCCCAGGACCGGGTGGTGGTGGTTCTTCTTCTTCTTCTTCTTCTTCTTCTTCATCTTCAGAGCAGTCGCAGCATCACTCATCGCATCATCAAGTCCTCCTCCTCCATAATCAGTCCACTGCAAGGCGGAGGTTTCCCCAAGCTGGTGCCAAAGAGTTCTGTCTTGGGCTGAAGCTATCAATCTGGGAGCAGCACGCTTGGTGATATCGTCCCTCCATCTCAGCTTCTGTCTTCCTTGATGTAGAACCTAGCCATGGTCAACATTCAGTGATGCGTTAGTCCAACCGTTGACCCATGTTCTTGCCAGGTGTCCAGCCGAACTCCATTTCTTTTCTCTGATCCATAATGTATGCATAATGTATGCATAATGTCTTCAACTTGGGTCTGGCCTCTGATCCACTCAAGAGTCTTTCTATCCCATTTTGTTATTCCGAGCATAATTCCTTCCATGGTGTGTTGAGCTGTTTTTGTTCCAATTTTCCTGACACTGACCACATGGAAAAGGATGTTCGTATTCACCGAATGTGATTATATCGCAACTTATGCCAAACATGATCAATATTTATCAGCATTCTGGGGGAGAATCTCTGACTGTTGACGAAGATGTGTCTGATACCCTAGAAAACTTTCTCTGCTCAATGTATGGACACTCTTAGTTGCATGATGTGAATGATGCTAGATACGTCATTTTCAGCAAATTACATGCACTCAGGGATATCAGGCAATCCTACATACCATCAAATCATCAGATCCGTCTTGTTTCCCACCGTGTAAAGCGGCATTCATGCAAAAGAATCAGCTAGTCATGCTAGTCACATATGTTACAATGATGTGAAGAAATGCACTAATTGCTAATCATATGAATCTTGAATCAACATGGATCAAGGTTGTCGGGAGACGACAACCAGCAATTATCAATTAGGCCTATGTGGTTCCGTGGATCAACGTACACTCCACTCCAGATGTTCAGTTAAGTGCCGAGTGCTGTGGGGCCACTTGTATTAAAAGGTGGATATTATGCGTGAACAAGAAAACGCGTAAAAATGGTATCTTTTTTCCAACAGACGATGTACGCGCGTACATTGATTAGGGTGTCAAAATTGCAAAATGTGGAAAAAAGGGTATGTTTTTTTCTAAACCCTGAAATTGTGATGTGCGTGTTATACTCAAATTAAGCAGAGATCAAAAGATCAAAAAATATTGTAAAGCAAAGCAAGACAATAAAGGGTATATTAACGACACAATGCATTGCTTACTTGTTTAGGGAAACAAAACTGAAAACAAATACTTCTTTAGTGTAGCAAAAACAGACAAAATACTTGTTTAGGGTATGTTTTTAGTCTGTGGAAATCAGGCCGGTACGCAGAGGGGGTGCAGGGGGTGCGGTCGCACCCCCAAATTCCGCAAAAAAGTTCACTTTTTGGTGATGAGATGTTCAAAAAGTCCAATAAAGGACCATTTAGGGGTTAGATCAACTCTTTCGAAGTTCCGCACCTCCCCAAAACAAATTCTGTGTATGACCCTGGTGGAAATACTTGTTTATGGTGCATTTTTAAGTCCATGTTCACGCATCATATCCCCTTTGAATACAAGTGCCCCCCCCCCCCGAATGCCGATGACCTTCAAAGTAAGGATGACTTCATTTCTTCTGATGAAGATCCTGAAGATGTTGAAATTGGGAAAATCCAGTCTGCAGTTTGTGCACTAATATGTTTCCGATGCGCGATGCATATTTATGTAACATGAAGTAACTGTAGTACATGGATATCTGTCTGTATAAAAAGTTGCATGCTCACTGTATGGTTATCCGGGTTGCACTGACATACGGAAGTGGTACGAGTATATGCGGCCCTTAAGACCAGGAGCGGATTTAGGGGGCGCCCCATTGTTTTCCAAAGCACAATCTGAAGGGTCCCCGAAGAATTTGTTTTTGGTCAATTTAAAAACCATTAATCCGTATTCACCTGAATGACAGATTTAAACTTTTTTTGTTCAAAGGGTGTACAATGTGGTATATTAGCCTCCATTCTGTAATTACAATTTTTAATTTAGTTCTCATTTTTACTTGAGAAAAGATTTCTCAAGGGAAAAAGTACTTTCTTGATTATGGAATTCCCTTTGTGCTATTTTGAGATCTGATTAAATGTTATTTACTAAATAGATTGTGCAAGAAAAAATGTAATTCCCAATATTTTAGAAATGAGTCAAGTTGTTTGTACAATGCTGATCATGCAACAGTTGTTTACAAAAATCAGTGATCATTCTATATGAGCAGCTAAATACATGTACTATAAATAGCCTGGGGGTTCCAAGCTTTGCCGCAAAATAAAGCAGATTTCAAAAAATAGGTAGTTTCCCATGATGGCGTTAATGTAAATTGATGCAATGCAGATGATGTCATTTATGTGATACCCAATTGGTCACATTCAGACTATGTTTATGCATGATGGTGTGGTAATGTCTATTTTAAGAATTGGGGAATACTATTTGTGAAATATTGTATGTGCGTATATATAAGGAGAACTTGGACAGGGGGTAAATTTGCCAGTCCTTCAGTTGTTGTAGTATGGTAGAACAGGGCAGCACAGAGTATAAAGAATAATTGATATATACCACAGAAGCTGTGTGTGCGAGGTATTTCTCCGTTGTCATCTTCGAGGCCAAAAGAGCTTCAGTGTTTGGAATCAAAAGAATTCCAGAAGAGAGGGCATTTTAGAACAGACAGACATTAGGTGGAGATACGTGGATGGTACTGCAGAATATTTACATCGTCGAGGGAAAACCCCGTCGTCTTGAACTGCTGGACAAAGTTATCCTTGGGACTTAGAAGATTCCCATGAAAAAGGAGGTCATTACGCATACTTGGATATACCTTTCAAGTGACAGTCTCAGATTTATTACAGAGTTATTAGGTTAAATAGGCCTATTTAGGTGTAGGTGCGACTTTGTTGCACTCAAAATTGAATTTTCTTTTGTGTGCAATCAAGTCGTAACTGGTAGATATGACTTTGTTGCACTACACGGGAAAACTAGTTATGTAGTTACGCCGTTTTATTTTTTTGTAAAGCGATAGTTTTTAATAGGTGTGTAAATAAAAAAAAAATATCTCTAATGTTTTTGGTCAAAAGTGCATTTTCATTTTTACCAAAAGTATGCTAATGTTGGCACACACCAAAAAATATAATGGATCAAATTATAGGTACGAATTTCTTCCACTCAAAAATTTAATTTCTGTTGAGTGCAACAAAGTGTAACTGGTAGATACGACTTAGTTGACCTCAATACGACTTTGCACTACACGGGAAATAATGTGTGTAGTTACGCCACTTTTTGGCTAATGACTTCTTAATTAGTCGACTTAAGTGGAAAATAAAATATTTATTTAAAACATACATTTTCAACGATATATTTTCTTAATCAAAAACTCACTTAAGAATTTTCAGATTGCGCAAGGGGTGGCCTATACAAATATCATGATAACAAGGCACTTGGTTAAAAAATCAGGATTAAATTGGTGGTATCTCACGGTCTATAGAAAGTAAGAAGGATCAAAAGGGACATTAATGGGACACCAACTGTGTTACCTTGCACAATTTGCACATACTACTATTCCTGGTCCTTGGTAAAATTACCGTAAATAAATTCGTGGTCAGTGTCGTCCTTTATTATCAGAAGTGTACCACCCAGACCTTCACACTCTCGTTCTGCTCCATCAAACGACAGTAAACTGTATACAGCAAACTTGAAGCACCGATTATTATGATATTTCCAGCCTCTCTCACATGGATATTCTAAAGTACAATAAAAGAACGAAAGAAACGAGATGAAAAATACAGTTTGTTACTTTTACCGATATCTATGGCGGTGCGGAAAGTATGAGCGAGCATGTAAAATTAGTCAGCCTAGTGACGTAGTGGGGGAAATGTTTGGTTTTTTTTTTTTTTTTTTTTTTTACATTGTGCGATGGCCCAGTGGCAGCTGGCTGAGCGCACAACCGTATCAGCATTTAGATTGCAATATCACCCGTAGTAGCTCTCCAAACGGCGCTTGGGTCGACGAGGCAATGGACACTAAGTATCTTGACCAAGGACACATACACGTTGGCCACGGCACGCCGGGGATCGGACTCATTCATGCTCAAGAGTCCTTCATACCGAAGTAGGGGAAAAAGGTCAAGCCCCATTGAATGCAATGGATGTTGACCTTTGGTGCCTCCTACATTGAGAAGCATTTAAGACAGTCAAAACTATTCCTTATTTTAATCCTATGAGCTACATTAATAATTGGCACCATATTATATCCAATCGGAGTAATTTTAAAAAAAATTTGACCCCTGTACAACTGAAAATTACCGTTTTTATTGATTTTTGCTGTTTTTGGCCTATAACTCCAAAACTTTTGGCCGCAGATAGTACAAACTATACCTTTTTGGAATCCTTATGATTAAACTATTAACTTGGTATACTTTTCAACATGATTGGATCAATTTCAAAATTTTATCCCTGTTATTGACCGTTGACTCCCGAAACAACAATTTCCCCACCCCCTACGATAACTCACTTTTTGGGTAAATGTTGATACCTTTACCTACCAAAATCAGTTGAAATCAGCTTCTTTAAAACAATTTCACAGATTTGCTAAGAATATGTTTACTTTTGAGTTACTATCATGTGCTCTTTGTTTTTTGTTAACTTTTTTTCAAAATTTCACTTTTATGAAAAAGGCGCAATCTTTTTCATCTCAAATGTTATTTTTAGTATTATGAAAACATTGCATCTCTTTCATACTCATCATAATTGTTTTTATGAAGTCCTTTGTAAAAAAGTTGCACATTATGTTTCCGCCTAAAGATTATAATGAGCCCGTTTGCTTATCCACTGGAACTCTATAATGGCCTTTTGCTTATTTTTGAAAAACTCATCCTTACCTAAGCCATTACTTCATCGTAATTTTCATCCAGCTTCCAATAGGAATACATTTTATTTAATCTTTTGGTCACCAACAAAACCCATAACCCAATGAAACATTGGCGTTGAGATAGCAATATAACATACCCGAAACGCGGGCTAAAATAATTAAACATGGTATTTCCTCCTTGCATTAATTTTGATCCATGTTCATGAGAAATAACCCTCCCTTTGGTCTTGATTTTTTCATCACTTTATGCTGAAATAGTTTATTTTTTTTCCATTCCATATAAAACTAATCCCTTGGCAAAAATAATTCATTGTAGCAGAGTTCCGGAGTTCTTTTACTTTGCTGTGTTGCTCTGGCAAGAACAAAGGACGTCTTGATTGCTTCATTCTCTCTTCTAAACCTTGTCCATACCATGTCCATGCACTTTTTCAACCTTTTATGTTTTTCTTTGTATTATTGCGGCCATGAAGGACATTATTTCATGACCACGATCATGTCTTCTCCATGACTGCTGGCATTGGTCATTAAAGTCATGGACATTGCTACTGCTGTTGCTGCAAGGCATGAACTGATCGAGGGCACATAATATAATAGTGGCCTCAGTGGTGAATTGTAGAGGTCGAGGTTAAAGCAAGTAGAGAACACAGAAGTCTATCCATGGGCACTCTAAAAGGCATGACGAGGGAATGACATTGGTCATGAATAGGGCATGGGAAGAAGTGAAGCAGGAGCAATGAAGTATTTGTCCTTCATTCGTAATGCGTGGTGGGGCATGGCATAAGACATGGGATGGGCATGATGGAGGGCATGATTTGACTTAAAGCACTGTGTAAAATATTCACCTGTGCATGGATTAGTCCATTGTACCCATTCCAAATTTCATTATATTCCATGCCCGTTGCTAAGAGAATTCTTTTGTACTAAAGGCATGATAAGGACATGATTCATGCTCAAAATTATGCTTTGTTTTTGCCTGGGATAATTTGCCTTATTTTTGCCTTAAGATGTTGAATTCTATCATTTATAGCCCAAATATACATATGCTATTAGGTATCAAACAGGGACTTAAAATAATCAAAGTATACTTCGGTGTTAGGAGATAATGCTGTTTTTTTTTAAAGAACTCGATAAAGGAATGTATTGTTCTTGAGTTTCTACCAAGTAATGAGCCCGCCACAGAATGACATGGACACTGTTTTAACCGTTTCCCTTTCTTTTCATTCATTGAGCATGATCGGGTTTGTTGTCAGCATGTTAAAAAAATACTTTGGCTTTACATATTGAAACCAATCTAATAATATTGAATAACATCTCTGCTTTGTAAAGCATGGGTGAACAAAATTTGGAGAGGTCCACGAGTCCCGGAACAGGCTATTGTGGTCGTAGGGGCTCAGAATATGTTACGGACGAACATTTTGTTATTTTTGTATTTGTTACATTGTAATAGAGAACTTCTTAAACATTTTAATGTTTTTAGTGTCAGTATTTATAGTATATATATTTATCAAATCAAAAAAAAAGGGGGGAACATACTTGTTGGATTTTACATGCATTTGTCCGTCCGTGACAGAAAAAATTAAAAAGTAAAGTTTTCATACTTCTTACAGAGAGAAGTATTGAAGAAAATTAAGGAAAGTATGTCTCCTCTATATGTGCTATATTATGCTGAAATAAAAATAATATTCCATGGAAACAAGTTTGTAAAAAGTATTATCAAAGTGTGTACCGGATGGACATTTACTAATTCTGTATTGGTTTATTATAGGCAGGTTTCTGAACAACGTAAGAAGCTGTAAATATCAAAAGGGCAAACAAAAATTGTCTTTTTGCATTATATGTAGCATCATGGTATCAAAACAATTTACATCCATTTAAAATTGTAAATAAATTGCAAATTTGTCTCTCTCGTTAGCTTTGGATGTCCGTCTTTGACAGCGAAAAATGTCCGTCCGTCCGGACAATCTCTCAAAAATACAGATTGTTGTGACAAATCGTTTCTACCTAGAAAGTAGTCACTATATAGTCAGTGAGGTGCGATCGATACAAATTGCAAAAAATGCAAAATTAGAAACTACTTCAATATATTTCGGCGCGTCCGTTACGCAAGTATCTCATTGATTCTATATTTAGCAACAAACGTGGCAACTGAGTGTCATATGATTTTGAACTTTCACCCTCCAGGTCAAAAACGTCATCAGATAAAAATGATACCATGATGGTCATTTAATCCTAAGATTTAACTCTTTGACAATGACTCTTCATCAATACACTGGAACGGTTCAACCTACACACCGTCTGTAGTGCAAAAAAACGTTTCCTTCTCGCTCACTTGTCATTTGTCCAAGAAGTAGTCGATTTCTAAAAGCTTAAACAAACACGAACGGCGACCGGCTGGATGTTTATTATTTGGCAAAATCATCCCCGCATTGTTGAACATTTTTGTTTTCCAATGCAATTATCTCCACTGATTATTATTACGTTTTTATCAATGAAACAACCCCGCTCGGAAAACCTCCAAGGGGTTTTTTTTTGCTCGTTCAGCCGGACGTGACCGTACTGCCGTACCGTCACGGTGACAAAGTCTACAATTGGCGTAGGTAGAAGTTATACTTGGTGCATTTGACAAACAAACGCTCGTACGTTATGTTTAAACCTGCAAATCATAAATTGACCATTATTTAATTTGACCGACCGGCCGTAGCCAGGAATTTATTTGGGGTGTGGAATTTGCCAGAAGTGGACCTTTGGCGTACAAACAAAACATTTTTGTCGCTCGCTTCGCTCGCTGGTTTACCCACTATTTTTTTTCAACTGTTCTTCTCCAAATTCTGAGACGGGGTGGGGGGGGGGGGGGGAGTGGTGGGGTCTTGGGGAGGGATGGGGTGAAATTAGCAAATTGGATCTTTTTTTTTAAAAAACATAATAACACCCATTCGTAATGCATCTAGTTATCCACTGCTTTTCTGCATATATCATGCACCACAGCCCTTGACACAAAGAATTTTAGGCAGCGGCAAACTTTACTTAACATTACACAGCGACCTTCAAGTGAAACAAAGAGGAACATGCACGACATCATAAGCGGACCTTAGCATTTTTTATATAGGGGGGGTGGGTGCGCCAGATTATATTTTTTGTCCTTTGATCCCCCCACTGTTTCACTACTGATACCCACTCCCGCTCATTATGCATATATTAGTGAAACTACCAAATTTGATTACATAATTATATATAGCGCATTTGAATCAATCTCCGTGGGCCTAAATGACATTTTGGCGCCAAAAAATATACAAGCAGACGATATTTTTTGCCATTCGAGTGATTTCAGTTTGTTCGACCTCTCTCACCGATTCTACGATACCAATCCATAGCTTCGTAGCATATATTTATGAAAATATAACCAATTTGACTAAATTTGTAGCATAGCAAGCCTATTTTAAGCTCATTTTGCGTAAATTACAATGTTGACGCCCAGAAAATCTAAGCATGATTCTTTTTGTTTAGTATTTTGAGCGTTGACCATCTCACTCACCTATTACTGCGATACAGCCCACATACTTATTAGGCATATATTCGTGAAATATAACAATTTGACAAATTATGTTAGTAGCCAATTTTTAGCTCATTTAGCCTAAATTCCACATTTTGGCCGCCAAAAATCTAAGCAGACGATATTTTGGTTGAGTTATTTTTATGCTAGACATATTATTAGGGAAGAAAATATAACCAAATATGACTTATGTTGCTCTGTAGCTAAATTCAAATTTGCAGGGACAAAAATCAATGCAGGCCGATATATTGTGTTTGAGGATGAGTTCATTCCACCATTATCCATACGATTATGCGATACCTACTCAAAAGGGGCTAGTATAGGCATATATGTGATGTTGCAATTATAGCCACATTTGACTGAATCGTGTAGGATGTAGCCTATTTAGTTCATTTAGGTCTAACTTCCTTCATTTTGGCACCAAAATCTAAGCAGACGATTTATTTTTAACCTTAGAGCTTATATAGCCATATGTTATATCCCAGTGGGCACAGATCTACGTTTCAACGTTGAAATGACGTTGAAACAACGTTGAGTTGTCAAATCAACGTTGTATCAACGTCATTTCAACGTTGAAATTTGATCTGTGCCCACTAGTGAAAATATAGCCAAATATTTGAATAGTTATGTAGCATAATAGCCCATTTTATCTCATTGGCCTAAATTGACATTTTGGCGCCAATATATAAGCAGATGATATTTTTGTCACTCAAGTGATTCAGTTTGTTCGACCCATGTGAAAGTAATCATAGTCCGGCAGGTATCATAGTCCGGGCTCCATAGACGACAACGGAATAAAGCGTGAAACTAATGTTGCGTGAAGAGTCAACTGAATCGATTGACCTATTGTTCACCATTGTTCCCGGACTGTTAGCCCGGAGGATTATATCTCCTCCCACACCCATCTCACCGATTACTACGATACCATAGTTTACGTAGGCATATATTAGTGAAAATATAACCAAATATGACTAAATTGTGTAGCATGCAGCCTATTTTAGCTCATTTGGCATAAAATTGCATTTTGAACCCCAAAAATCTAACCAGACGATATTTTTGTTGAGTGATTTTGATTCGTTTGACCAATCTCACCGATTACTGCGGTACTACTCATAGCTTATATTACTGAAATTATAGCCGAATTTGACTAAATCGTGTAGCATGTAGCATATTTTAGCTCATTTAGTCTAAATTCTCATTTTGGCACTAAAAATCTAAGCAGACGATATTTTTATCGTTAGAGTGATTTCGATTCGTTTGATCCATCTCACCGATTATTACGATACCACCCATAGCTTATTGTAGGCATATATTAGTGAAAATATAACCAAATATTGACTAAATTGTGTAGCATTTCAAGCTATTTTATCCTTTAGCTAGCCTATTTTAGCTAATTTAGCCTAAATTCACATTTTGGCGCCAAAAATCTAAGCAGGCGATATATTTGTTTGAGGATTTTGATTCATACCACCCATCTCACCGATTACTGCGATACTACTCATGGCTTATATAGGCATATATTAGTGAAAATATAGCCACATTTGACTCAGTTATGTAGGATGTAGCATATTTTAGTGTATTAGCCTAAATTCAACATTTTTCGCATTTTTGTTGTCTGAGGGTTTTGATTTGTTTGCCCAGCTCATCCATCATTGCTACACCACTGATAAGGCATAAATTAGTTAAAATATAACCAAATTTTATAATTGTGTAGCATTTCAAGCCTATTATATCTCATTTACCTTTAGACTAAATTCTCAACTTTTGGGGCAAAAGTCTGTAAGACGATAGATTTGGTTGTTTAACTCACGCCGTTTATTCCCCACTATCCACTGAATAATACGAGACAACGCAGGGCTTATTCATGCATATTAGTACACGTAAAACTTTAGACTCGATTTGCAACATACCGCTTTTTAACTAATTCAGACTAAATCAACACACATTTGTATCCAAACGTCTATACGGACAACGTTGGTGTACAGATTAGTTATCTCATGCCAAAGAGGTAAAGATTACAAGTGTAATTAAATGTCCTTTCCTAAGGAACACGAAATAATTCATAATTTACCACTCGAAATATCGCTAAAATTTCGCGATGCCTCAACTATCGGTGCATCCCTATTGCTTTCACGCGGCGGCGGTCCTCCAACGATGGATATTTTTTAGTAGTGCATGACTTCAGTTTTATAAGCCAATATGGTCCATTTTGAATGCGGCCCTCAGTTTTGGAAATTGGGAAAAAAATCTGTAACTCAATAGGAACAAACAGCCGCGGCGAACTACGTAATATTAACCACTCTACCGCGTATAACATTTTCCCCTATATATAATATCAACGCTGTTCAAAATCTCTTTTGAGGTCACTAATTTATTTAAGTCCTACTTCCAATTCATATGGTCAAAGGTCAGGCAAACCAATCCAGGAATTCGGTCCTTATTCTGTCCTGAATCCTGACTGTTGAACAAAGGAATCATCTCTTTCTTCCTTGCCAACCAAAGGTAATTCCGGAACCTGTTCTCGGTCAATACTGGACTTATTTCACTAGTTTGTTAGGCGAGTTCTCTACCAACTTCACCCTTTTTTACATGGGGGCAACCCGTGAGTTCACACGTTTTCCCGGCTTCTCCTACAATGGGTTTGCGTTAAACAATAGTGTAACCCAGCATGAATGGTGAAGCGAGGTGACTTAATCCCTTTGAACCCGCTATATTCACCATTTACAACCTCTGCTATTGATGCATAGAGATTCTCATAAAGACCGTAGTTCCTGGCTGGTCTGGTGTGAGGATGAGTTTCTCCGGTTCCGCCCGGGCCCACCTCTGTATTATTCCATGCCAGTTCCGTCCTCTTGTGCCCTCTTCATGAATTGACCCCTTGAAAATGGGAAAGTTATGTGTTTTCACCCCTTATTTCCTTAGCAACCATTGTAAAAGTGTTGTTTTTTTTTTTTTTCTGTCTCGAATGACCGGGAAAATGTTTGCCTGAGGTACTATAACATGTTACACGACGTTACGTGCAAATTAAGGTCACCCTAGGATCATAAATTCGCATAGGGATAACTTAAGGATAGGGTTAAATGTCAATTAAACTTAGAGCACATTATTTCCAATTAATTTTCTAAATGAAATATTAAACACATGACAGTCTTTGTTTGGGTGAAGTGGTGGTCAAGTTTCGAAATTAGTTTTGATGCATTTAGATGTTTACCTCTCTTCCCCAAAAAGTAGTCCTGTGTGTCCAACAACTGTTATTCTGTCAACAGATTGGCTTTTTTGTATGTTGTGTGTCTCATATTCACAGCGAGGACTGAATTAATAGATAAACTCCAACAAAGCGAGGAAATTTTTTTGACGAAGTGAGATCAAAATTTCGTGTCCTGCGCTTTGCTGTAACTTAACGTTACGCCTTGATAGTGATACCTTGTACAAGCGATGATCGAATCCTAGCAAAGTCCTCACTTTGTATGTGTTGGACGTAAATCCGTGTGTCACCACTTATTGCCTGTGTATCGTAAGCACAGGAAACTACATTACTTGTCATTTTAACTGAATACGCCGCTGTTTGCTACAGCAGACCTATTTGTTTGGAGTCCTCGGTTTGAAATGCATAAAACTCAGAACCTTTCCCTTTGTACGTGGTGTCACGTAGGTGTGTGTGGTGTGTGTGTGTGTGTGCGTGCTTATGTTTTATGTTTTATTTTACAGAATACATCCATATATTCTTATTTCTACCTGACATTGGGTTTAGTGCCCGAAAAATAACAAAAAAAAACAAAACAAAAACAACAAAAACGAAGCCTTTATCTTGATTTTGCTGCTTGAGACATTTGTTCTGGATGACTTCGAAAGTGGAATTACTCATTTGCAGACTGTGGTCTGTGCCAACAGAGAGTCGTTCAGGAACGCGCCTTCACCTCGTCGTGGAAGCCAACCAGGCTATTTTTTAATTAGTAACAATTTGGGAGGCGCTAATGGAAAAAAAAAGGATATCTTCACGAATTCCACTTTACCTATTTTCAATTATCATAAACGAAGATTGGGCACTTTCGCCATTTTTATACGGTGAACGCGTAACGCTGCTACGGTCATCAAAATCCTACGGGGAATAGCGCGCCGACATAGTAGATAAACGAAAGTCATACGACGGCGGCTGACTTCTGAAGAACTATACGAATGATCCAAGGAGCCTAGATTTTTGAGGCAATTCTTGCATTTAAATTGAAGACCGAGTGGAAAATTCGAATGAAAAAGGTGTTTGCTATAACTAACATTTATAATAATATGTGGGAAAAAGATCCCTAATTTGGGGTAGTTTTCTACTTTTATTCATCTCACTCTAAGAGCCCTTGTTGGGAAAGAAGTGCAGGCACACATACAGTATTGTACTTGCGAACTTTCGGAACTTTTTATACCTCCATGTCTTTTTTTCCTTCTTTCTTTTTTTTTTTAACAAAACACTAGTTTGGGTCTAGATCAATTGGGTACCATTGGTACTATTAAATCTACTATTTGCCAATGATATCAAGTTATATAATAGATGATAGACAAAATATTTTAGCTGACATTTTATTTTCAACATTTTAAATTAAAACTTACTTGACTTAATCACAAATCCTAGCTGAGACGTAAACAATCTAGATTTTATTGCTTGGGCCATTTTTAGTGTAAAGTGGCCTACATTATAAAGATTAAGTTCCTTTTTAGCCACGACCTTATTTTGAAAATATTCTTCTTTTAAGATATCTTTGTGATGAATAAAGATTAATTGAAATTAAAATTAATATTACTTTAAATAGCTTAACTGGAGGTTATGAAATCTGTAGACTTGTATCACTGTTATAGACTGTAGACTCTTCCCCCACCCCACCCCGTGTGCCTTTTCAACATCATATGATCACAGAGAGTAGCTTCTTGTGAAAGTTTTTTCCACATCTGTTATCTTTTAATCAACAAATTCAGCAAAAACGTCGACTTTTGCCACCTTTTGTGGAATTTGGGGGAAATGGGGAATTTAGTTTTTTCATAGTTTTACAAACAACTTATTATCCAAATTGATTCAAATAATTTCCACTTAAAGCTCGCAAAGGATTTCTTGACGATCTTTTCTTTTTGTTTTCTTTCAATATTGAAAGAAAGTGTTACTTTATTTTGGATAGGGAGTAAGTCAGCCATCATATCCATCGATTTCATTTTAGATTTACGGGAGACCACCTTTAGATTCACAGGCCAATGGTAGTTTGCGCCATTACATTTTATTTAACCCTCAATCATGACTTAAACCAAATGGTGCATCCCGGCGGCCTTATATGCGGGAGTTCCTTTCTTTTTTTGGGGGGTGGACCTTTTTTGGTAAAAGTGGACCTAACCCCTCTAAAATGGCTCCTTTTTTGACATCACATCACGAAAAGTGGAATTTCGGGATGAATTTAGTCTTCTGCTACCACACACAATCCTTCACATGCAGTTTATTCCGTTGAGGCTGCGGAATTCAATGGGTGGTGGCCCAATACAAAAAATTCTTTCCCCGGATTTTCTTGTCACAAATGTCTCTAATTTTGAAACTTTCTTTCTAGTGGAGTTGCCTATGTTCTCCAGAGAGTGCTTTTTGAAGTTCATGTTAATGTTTGCAACCTTATAAATGTACCTACTGGGTCCGACTATTCAGAAAAACTATGTTTGCCATTTTTTTCGTTGACCTTAGTGACCCGACACGAGGTCAAGGTCAAAATGGTCATACATCGTCCAAAGTATATCGACCTTGGTATCAAAATGTGGCAAATTTCACAAGGAAATTGCATATGATTTTATTTTGTTACTTGAGCTTTTGTTTTCGTGTATATAATGCAAATTAGCTAATTAGAGTCAATAATATGCATAAATTTGTCCTTATTCAGACCACAGTCGAGTGAGTCCTGTCCAAAGCAAATTTAACGCTCATGGTTTTTTGCACATGTATAGTGAACCCTACACAAAACCCATTAGACCTTGCTATTAATCCATGGGGGCTTAAAGGAAACCAAGTGTTTCATGAAATGTACAAGAGAAATGGTTGATGTAGTATATATCCCTTTTTTTTAACACGTTACCACGGGGGTGGTTACCACCCCCTCGAGAGATTCCGTTATAAAGCACCCGATGATAATTGATTTTGAAAACAGTGGGTAGTTATGGTCCCTCCTCTATTTTTCACTTTGATAACCAAAATAAGTACCAACATACCTAGTATTGCGTCACTATGACGTCAAAATGGGAAAGGCCTTGTGCCGACAAAATTTGCATGTCCAAGAAAAAATCCCGCTAAAAATCCGTAGGAAGACGGATTTTCATGCGGTGTCCAGCGTGCTCAAATGATGGCAAGTGTGACTATTTACATAAAACATATAAGAGTTTTATAGCCATAACTGTGCATAATATTTTGGCAAAAATTTACCAAAAAGATCGTAGGTGGCAGCCCTTACCCTTCCCCTACCCTTCGACTTTGACGGCATACCCTAACCCCGTTGAAGGTGCTACCTTCACTTTTTCGCTAAAATGACCAGAAGATGAGAGAACGATTACCCTTAAGCTTTTTACGAATCTTTTGGCATTTTAAGCGCACCGGAGGCAAGTTACTGGGGGTGGCCTTGGTAAGACAAGTGTTAAACCAAACCTATGGAATGAATTTTATAACGTAACAACCCACGATTCGCCTACAAAACAAAAGGTGGTCACTGTTCATTTATAAGGGGATATCATGTGCGACCAAAAAACACGTAAAAGGTGTATATTACAAGATTGTGCACGATAATACTTAAAAGGGGTAGCAAAACCTACTGAAATCTTTAAAAAAGGGTGTCTTTTCACACTTGAACCTGACTTGCACTTATATTAGTGTAACGATTTGGAAATTTCGAGTTTGTATCGTAAATTCGGCTCCATTTTGTGTAAATGAGCTATCAGTAGAGCCTACAAAGACACAAATTTCTACTGCTTGGGGTCAAATATTGCCATACTTATTAATTAAAGTAGGTTATTACCCTTCCCATATTTGTTTAGGGTGCCTTTTAGACCAATCAAATTACTTGTTAAAAACTTGTTTACGTACTGTTAAAACCCTTGTTTAGGGGTGCGGGACTTTGAAATGTAAGACTTTTGGGTAAAGCAAACTCACCCCCCTAAAATGGACCTTTTTGGAACATTCACCACTAAAAAGGGGACGTCCATGTCAAACCTTCTCTACACTTTTGAAACCATTTTAATGGACAAAATCAACAAGCAGGTGAACCTTTTGGCCCCTTTTGTGGGATTTGGTGTGGTTGTGTGGGGGGGGGGGGTGCGACGGTGACCTGCTGCTGATCTCGAGATTTTCCCAATCTCCATACTGCCAGTGCCCCCGCGTTTCATAAACAAACCATAACTAGGGTATGATTTTGGAATTAGGTTCTGTTACAATTATTTAATTACTTTGGGCGTGGCCCTGTTTAATTGCACACCCTCTATACACTAAGACCAGGGGAAATAATGATCAATTTCAAACAGGTTCACAGAGGAAGAACTAAATTGAGATAACCGTGTTGTTTACAAGATTTGTGAACGCTTGGTTCAACAGAATATAACATCTATCAATCTATGGACTAGTGACAGCAGCCCTGGGCAGATAACATGTTCCATGTTCTGCACATTTTTTATGGAAAAAATCACAATTTTGTGGTGGAACATTTCTACTAACTGTGTAACACAATTATTACTTAACCAATGGCATTAATAGCAGCTATATGGGTGATGACTCTCGAACTTGATTCTTTTCTTTAGCCTATAGACTATTCAGAGTCTATGGTTGAAAAAGCTTGAAAAGGATCCAAGCATCATACAAATGAAGATAATCACAATTTTGTCTTGCACTTTTATTTGGTTTACCAACAATGGTCATTAATAGCAGCTGTGATGCATGGGGATTCTCAAACACAACTGCCATACGGGGACTGCAATAGACGCAGCTTCTGGTATAGCCATGACCCCTTTTTTCATTGTGTATATGACAATGGGTCGTTTTTCAATCTTTTCTCAATCGGTAAACGCAATTTTTCTAAAAATTGTTGGAAAATAGTTCAAAATTTTCTCAATATGAAGTAAAAAATTGTCCACATTGAGGAAGAAAGGGCAAAAATTTGCATTAAGTTTGGTCCAATATTGGTAGGCCTAAAAGCGATCACCTTTTTGGCCTGAAAAATGGGTGTTAGCTATGAGTACTACTTCCGGGGCACGTCTCTAACCAAACCAAACCTGAGGACCCCCCCCCCCCGAGTATAGGGTGACTAACTTGATCTTGTTTAGACAAGACTATCCAGGGCCTCTGGATGGGATCTTTGAAAAGTGAAACATCATACATGGGACTGAGACTAAGATATAGCATAAATACTTTTGTCTCTGAAGTTGCCGAATCGTGGTTATTTCACGGTAATAACGACGATTCGTTCCTGGGATTTGGTATCTCGTGCACGTTTTTACAAAACAACTTGCTTACTTTACTTACCCATGCGTATTAATAGCAGATAATGGGGATTGTGTAGGGTGCATTATACATTTAAAAAAAGCAGAGTAGAGGGTTACAGATGACTACATGCGCAAGAACTTGAGGGAATAACTCTTGCTTTGGAGGATGAGCCTGCATAAAGGCAATTTTATGCATATTATGTCTCTCATTAAGGTTATTTGATATTACAAGCAACGAAAGGTCATATAACAAATAAATATCATTTATACATAGTCCTTGTGAAATTGCCACATTTGGTACCAAGGTCGATATACTTGCGACGATGTATGACCATTTGGACCTTTGCTTGTGTCAAGGTCTAAGGTCAAAGAAAAAATGGCAAACATCGATTTTTTCTGAATAGTCAGGATCAGTAGAATACGTTTATAGTGGTTGCCACCCCATTAACATGAACTTCACCAAATTTAACTAGGCTCCTCCACTATTCACAAAATGTGCTAAAAGTGACCGTTTGTGGAATGTGGAGTCAATCTGCATTCCCAAAGGACACGAACGAATTGAAGGAGAAAGTTGTGAGCTGAAAATTACAAGATTCAAACTGACATTTTTCAGATTTTGTGAGATAGTAGGCCTAATATTATGAAATTCACATTTAATTGCTTAAATGCTAAATAAATGGTTAGGTTTTCAAAATGTAAATCTGTTTAAAGAATCCCACTCCCAGTAAATTTGTTTCAGGCCTATATGACCGGTGGGTTCATCACTTCAACTTACCTAACCATACATTTTGATAGATCTTACAGGTATCGAATCTCTTGGCAACCGCTTCGACACTGTCCGTTTATCAGGCAGAGAAAAGTGTGGAGGAAGCGTCTACTCACCATCCCAGCCCCTGCGTCTACATCCAGGAAGGGAACGACTAGGTCCCTTTTTTTCACACAGGATGTAAACAACCGTTTTTTCAGCTTAATAGTTTTCAGGTTTATCTGGAAGGTGGTACAATGCTGATAATTTCATTATTCATGTTTTTTTAATGTTAACTGTTTTTTTGTTTTTTGAAATTTTAACTACATTTTATTTTTTTTATTTTTTTTCTTCATTATCACCATTATGTTTTGTTCTGTATGTTCTATAGAGTTTGGTTATATGAATTCCAATTCATTTTTGCACTTTGTCTCTTTCAGGTTTCTTATTCCCAAGTCTTCTTTGCCCATCCTTGATCGTTATGTCTTCCCTCCTTAGCTACTCTTTCATCCAAATTGTTCTCTTTCAGCTTTACCGTGTCCATGCCCCGCTGATTCCTAGTATGATCACCCATCCCCTTGATCAATTAACTCTTATTGTTATATTTTCAGCAGGTCTCCTAGTCCCTTTGCCATTCACTCACTCATCCGTCCTTCACTTCTCCATGCCCCATGTTTCTTGGTTATGTCACATACTTTGTTCATTAATTTCCATTGTTCTTTTTTCAGTATTCCTCCCAGGTCCTGTTACCCATAACCCCTCCGGTCTTTTGTTTTTTGTGTGTATATATGGTGTGTCTTATCTGTGGTTTTGTCCGTGTTGCCTTTGATGAAGATCATGCTAGGATCGAAACGTCAGGCCCACGCTCAGTATACTATATATTGTTTGTGTGAAATCAAAAGGGTCCATATATCTCAAAATGACCAAATGTCAGTAAGAACATGATACATGACCAGATTTTCCATTCCCATAAGTCAATTATCAATTTTTTTTCAATTTGATTATCCCTTTCGGCAAGAGTTCCATGAGTCCCCCTTCCAAGCGATTTCTGCAAACTTATCTGTGTTTTTTTTCGTCAAGGTGCAGAATTAATCATAGCCTGGACTTGGGGGGGCACTATGGAACTCTTTCCATTCCCTCCTGAACACAAGGTTTTTTCAAATTTAATAAAACACTGCTGAAAGAGCGTCCCGATTTCCACTTTACCCCATGCCATGCAATCATGCAGACAATGCATACTGGCTACTGCATAAGTCCAACCAAACATGACATTCAATCAATCATCACCTCACACGCAAATTCAATTTGTCCATCATTATTTTATGAAAAATTAAGTCTACCATTTCACTAAAGTGTCAATGAGTCCAGAAGTTGACCGTCAACACAATGAAGGGCAGTACGGGGGATACATAGTGGCTCGGCTGGTCTACCACAAACACTGTGAACTCATTGCATCACAAACAGTCATTAACTAATATTTAAACCTCTGTTTGTCTTTAGGGCATCAAAAGGAAATGGAAGATTTGGTGATTTTGGGGGTTATTTGAGCAATTAAAAGCTGAACATATGACTTTCGATCTATCGCAATTGCTTCTGAAGTATCCTCTACGAGGTGTTTCGTATTTTACCGACCTGACGCTTGGATCACCCTTCCCCATGAACCATCCACTTCCGTTAACAAAAATAAGGGGAGTGTCCAACTTTGTGTATATAGGATCAATTGTTGTATTAAGTGTGGGTGTCAAACGGTGTATACGAATGTATTACGGAATGCGCAGCGTTTCATCTCTCCTTCTTTTTTCTATGTGGGATTTTATTTTTTTGTGTGTAAGTGTGTGTTGTTTTCACTGTGTGCGCGGGGTGTGATGGTGTGTGTGTCTGTGTGTCGGGGTGCGTGTTGTTTGTGTGTGTCATGCATGCATTTGTGACGAATTACCTCTTCACAGAATACACCGCTATAAAAATCTGGACGATACCTCTGAAATGTCATATTTCGGAATGCAGCTCCCGCCATTTTTGCAGCTTACATCCTTGCAGTAGTCAACTGGAATCGATCAAAGATATGTTGATTTTAAATTCAATGATGTGGTTGTCAGTTAAAGAGAAAGCGGGTGGATGGATGGACGGAAGGATGGATGGAAGGATGGAAGGATGGAAGGATGGATGGATCATGGATGGATGGATGGATGGACGGACGGATGCATGGATTGATAGATTGATAAATGAAAATGAACTTAACAGTAGAATTAGCCTTACTTTCTTGGCAGTTTGCCATTGCAGAAAACTTCGTACAACGTTCACTCTCCATCTGTGTACACTCTGAAATAGACTGCTCTGTACCAGTACAGTCATATACAATATTGTCGATCTTCCTATCGTTCTTATTAGCAAGAATGCTGTAGAATTTGGGAATTTCGAGTTCTGCAGCACCGGGATATCCAAGGGTTCTACATAGAGATCCCAAGAAATCCATGTTAGGAGCGTCCCCTGCTCCAACTACATTCATCACACATAAATTTTTCCATTCACCATCTTTGTACTGGTATATAAGTCCATTATTTGGGCGATAACCCTCGATGAGCTTCAATTCACCTTCTTCGCCCTTTGCTTCTCCAAGTCCTATGGAAAAATAAAAGCAAGTGTTTGTTTTAATTGTTTATTTTGTTTGTTTGTTTGTTTGTTTGTTTGGTTTTTTTTGCGGTGTTATTTCGCTGTTGGCAAGTGTGTACTTGCCAACAATGGTATCGGAGGCTGTGCCTTAGCTTGGTTTAACTCATGTCATATCATATCATATCAAACTTTATTTCAATATCATCGTACAGCAACAAAGGCAGACATTTAAAAAACCAACATGATATTGAGGACATAATCAAAAGGCCAATAAGACCTGAAGCGACCATGCCCTAAACTTAGAGTTTCAATTACCAAAACAAACACATTACAATCGTACACAAAAACAACAACAAATGCACATTACCTGCTCCGAAAACGAAATCATTTATAATTGGAAATTAAACTTGATTTTAATCGATTTCTGAAGCGTTCGTATTATTGCATTGCTTTATATTGTTGTCAAGAGAGTTCCAAAAGGTTGGTCCAAAGATAGAAATAGCAGAATTAGCATTTCCTGCAAATATTTTCAATGTCGCCAATACCACATATACCGACGACACCCGACTTTATTTCAGTTTCGATCCGAAGGTGTCCGGTGATATGGAATCTTCACAGGCTTATTGCATTGCAGAGCTGAGGACATAAATGTTGAAGAACAAACATTGTTTAAATGATTCAAAGACTGAGTTCTTCATCCTCTCTTCGCAAAGACAAATAAATTTAACGCAGCGCGTTTCCTTAAAGATCGGTGGATCTGAGATTGAACCCTCATCGTCTATGCGAAATCTGGGTATTATATTTGACCCTTGTATGAAGATGGATATGCACGTTTCATCATTATGCCGCTCTGTCAATTTTCATTTTCGAAATATAGCGAGAATTCGTGGGTTTATTGATCGTGAGACTTGTGCACATGAAGTACTACATCTTTTTGTTGGGTGGCATGTCCACTAGTAATGTGCAACGTCAACAGAGGTTACAAAATCGCACTGTGCGCCTTATCTATTATTTCAATGATCGCACTAGTGCTCCCTCTACCGCGTGAGTCAAAAAAAAGTATACACTTCCTTGATAAGCTGTGATATTCCATGTGAATAATATTTTCATGAATACATTTGATTAGAGTACATCTTCATGCATCTTTTGATACCAAATTTATGGGGCTATGGTGCATGGGTGACTGCACAGGGGACAATTACTGAAACCATGTCCAATTGTGATTGCGCCAATGTACACAATGAAACCACTGGTTCGAATCGTGATGTTTCATCTCTTATTACTACCTATGGCTTAATTGGCGCAATCACAATTGGACATGGTTTCAGTAATTGTCCCCTGTGCAGTCACCCATGCACCATAGCCCCATAAATTTGGTATCAAAAGAAGCAGGAGGATGTATTCTATTCATAAGTTACAACCATTCATGAAAATATTAGTCACATGGAATATCACAACTTATCAAGGAAGTGTATACTTTTTTGACTCACGCTGTATAATTGCGTGATCTTCATTGATTGCCAGTCCAGCAACGCATTGCAAGACATTCTGCATACTTATGATCCTGGACGGGATGGCCTTAGATCATCGCCAGATACAAAGCGCCTTGATGTCCCCTATACCAAACCGATTGTTGGCGATACTGCCTTTTCGGTCATTGCCCAAATTGTTAAACAAACTTCCCGTTAAAATTTCGACAGGCTCCAAATGTCAAAGTTTTCAAAAAGTTGCTCAAAACACATCTCTTCCGACGGATTAGTTTTTAATCCAATGCCTTACATATTGATTTTTATAATAATAATATTGTGTTCTTAATGTATCAGGGTAATTGTATATGGTAGTATATGAATATTATGTTCTTCTGTATGTTATTTAATCGTATTTTAATAATATTTATTTTAACTATTCTTTTGTGAAGCCCTTTAATCCTCGGGAGAGGCGCTATATAAATGCCAATAAATAAATAATAATACTTATTTGCTTTACTTCTCTAAGTTCTGGATAATTGTGAAGAGACAATGAGAAAAATATGGCCTTTCATCAGATATCAAAATTTCTGCTACTTCCGGGTAAATCGGGGGTCCCAAAGACGATCGGAACAAGCACCTTTAATGAAGTGCGGTTCAAACTCGCACTGAACCCTGGATGAGTGGTGAGACTTTAGATCTTATCAGATCTAGGGATGGATTATTACACTAGTTCAAGAAAGAACAAAAGGCTAAAAGTTATTTTTTTCCAGGATAAAATTAAAGGTAATAAAAAAAAATAATCCCAAGAAGCATTGGCATCACTTGAAATCTTTAGGCTACAGTTCTAAAACTAAACACAAATCCCAGGTCATTTTGAAAATAGATGATGAGCCGTGTTTTAACTCTAGTACTATTGATAATTATGTCAACGATTTTCTCACCAGTGTTGCTATAGACTATGGGGCGTTGACCAAATAACCAACTGTGTAACAAATTCTGCTGTCCCCATTAGGGGGCTACGAGAAAACCAAGTGAAAATGCATAATAAATTATTAAAATCATATAACTGTATGTTCCCGCACTTGAAACTGGGACATTTTCTTGAAAATGAATAAAATATCACTTAAATTTCTTTTCCCCAATATCAGTGACCAATGGATATGTATAGACTGCAGCAAACCATGAGTTAAAGATATTACAATGGGCCCTGTATGGGGAGCCATTGTTATAGCCAGGTGTTATCACCTCCACGATTCGAGTTGAGTAACAAAATACCCGTCCTCTTTCACAATAACTAACCAGTTTACATTATAATAAGTTTTCTTCTGAAAACGCGATAAATTGAATAGAAATGAAGTTAAGCTATACGTTACGGATTTTGGTTCTGCACAAAGTTGTTAGGTCAAAGCTTGCCCAGCAACATTCGTCCATGATTTTTGTTCATCTTTCTTCCTTTTCGAATACAATATGGTAAAAGTTACTTGAACACGCACTATAGAAGCTCAAAGTTTATTTATTTGTGAATGAAGATAAGTATTTTGTGGTTACGTCATGAAAAAATCTCAGTCTAAATTCAGTGAGGTTATAACATCTGAGGATGTTTTCAACTGCGAAACTATTATAACAATGGTCCAGCACTCCCAGATGAAAAGGAACCTGAATTGATTTTCTCCGGTACCGCATACCGGTGTAGAAGAACCATCGTCCGGCGTACTAATAGTCAGGGAACAATGGGGAACAATAGGGTTAATCGATTCGTTACTCTTACGCACATTAGTTTCACGCTTTATTCCGTTATCGTATATGGAGCCCCGGACTTAGGCTCCCACAGACTATATCTGCTTTAACACCGGCCCGGTAATGCATAGCTTAGCTTCCATTGTTTTGAAGTCTATGTGTATCATTGATCACTGACATTGGGGAAATAAAATTGAAGTGACATGTTATTCATTTTCAAGAAAATGTGTTTTGTATGCGGGAACAGTCGGTTATATGACTTTAATAATTTATTATGAATTTACACTTGGTTGTCCCCTAGCCCCCCGACGGGGACAACAAACAACAACATAGAAGGACATGCCCCATAGTCTACTAGTACTCTTGTTAAAACCTCCCACATCCCTCCGGTAAATTTGAAACTTCATCCAAGGCCTTCAAAGGTTACTATACAGAAGGTTGGATGTTGTCCATGATGCCTTTAAAATAGTCAAAGTTTCTGTTGACTTTGTTCATAAGAACTATCCAGCTTTAAAAGTGCGTGTTCCGATCGTCTTTGGGACGCCCTGATTTAACCGGAAGTAGTATCGATTTTGATATCACAAAAAAGGCCGTACTTTTCTAATTGTCTTCCTGAAATTTGAGCTCTCAAATCCATTTCATTCCCAAGATATTTAGCAAAAAACCGCCGTATTAATGGTTAACCATCAATATTAGCAGAGAAGACCTTGACCGAATTGAATAGGGCTTTGCAATATGCATTATTGCTTCTACCGTCCAAACCGCAAGTTTGTTTCCACGGTACTTGATAGTGCGTATGTGCACGTGCCAGGCTCTCATATCAAGTAGATAAAACAATAGACGTAAATCGGAACAAGCATCTTTAATAACAAACCAAAGTAAGAGCACGGGTCTGGATGATATATTGACCAAATTTCTAAGGGAGGGCAGGATGCTCTTGGGCTAAATTCCAAAATCAAGTAAATTTAATTATACATACACAAATACTGTACCATGTGAATTCAAGTCGCAGTGTTAGACCTCTGTTTAAGAGAACAATTGTCTAGATGTGGGTAACTATAGGCCCATCAGTATATTGCGTTTGGCCTCAAAACTGCTGAAAAGGCAGTTTATATTCAATTAGCCAAAAATGCCTTAAGGGAAATGTTAGTTTATACAATTATCAGTGTGGTTTCAGGGGGCTTTTTGTTCTAAAAATCTGGTTTAGTACATTTGACCGGACTATATTTTTCATTAATTATTCATCGGCAACTGTACTGGCCTAAGGGCTCTTAGATCGCAGAAGAGCATATGGCACTGTTTACCATGCCATTCATTTGGATAAACTTCGGGCCATGGAGGTCTTCCCCAATTGGGATGGTTTTCGACATAGTGAACAAACAGGAGACGATTGTATTCATTAATAAGGTTGACTATGATCCGCTTAATATATTATGTTGTGTTCCACAGGGGAGTATCCTGGGGCCCATATTTTTCCTTGTTATATTATTTACATGGTCGTCGTCAGTGTCAGGTGCAAACTTCTTTTGTATGCCGATGGTAGGGATTTGCTAGTTTCTGGCTAAGATGCTCATCGTATTGTAAATAGTCTTAGCACTGAGTTCGAATCATGGAGAAATTGGTTGGTTGACAATAAGCTCTCTCTTCATTTAGAAAAAGCGTAAATTGAATAAAGCAGGCTTTCCAGTCACGTTATGGAGAAACTATTAAGACTGTGAATTTAATCATCTAGGGATGACTTTAGATGATACTCTAACAAGTGATCAATTGTCAAAATTTGCTTAAAAAGGGCTGGTTCTAAATTGTCATTTCTGTACAGACATGAACAAATATGCCCGTAAAACTCAATGCACAACCCTCATTTTGTGTCATTTTGCTTACAGTAGTTCTCCATGGATCTCATCTACCCCTCAGTATTACAACAACAAAAATATAGACTATGCAAATTAAAATTTTCCGGTTTATTTTTAATAAATGCCTCCGTGCTCAAATTGGTCAAAACGAGTTAGACAAGGTGGGCTTTTGGGCACTTGAGATTTGGGTGAAGCAATTGAAATTAAGCCAGACATTCAAAGTATTTCATTGTGCGTGTCCTGATTATCTTAATTTCAATTTTCAACGTTTGTTATCTGTGCATAACTGCAGACCACGGGCTCAGCACACGTTTTCCTTCACAGCTATTAAAAACCAATATCAAACAACTCCATGACCTTTCGCAGTTTAAAGGTACAGTCAAGGATTACCTTGCTAAAATGAAATCTGATATCAAAACTTGACCAGTTAAATTCATCAATTTTCCCCTGTTTTAGCGTTATTTGATTAAGTGCAATATGATGATGTTTGTTTTGTGTTTTATATGTATGTATATGTCCCTCTTATTTGTTATCTTGACCTTTGCCTTCTATGTAAGGACCCCAATGGAATTAAGTTTTTGATTTTACAGCTTTTTGGGGATATCCGGTGTACTCATCTGGTCCTTGTTCATGTCACATTTTAAAATCCGCTGCATAGTGCATTTTTTAATACAACAGTGGGGCACATGTGGTGCAGTGGATCAGCGCTCGCCTCATAAGCATAGGGTTGTGGGTTCGAGCCCCGCTGTGGCCAATGTGTGTGCACTTGGGCAAGGCACTTTACCTTGCTTGCCTCTCTCCACCCAGGAGTTTAAATGGGTACCGGCATATGCTCGGAATGCAAAACAGACTCGCTGTGTGGGAGGAGTGGCGACCGTCCCCCCCCCCCCCCACAGCAACATTATTTGAGGGAGTCTGGCCCAAACGCCACTGACAGAGAGATGGGCACTCCACCTGCCGGCGCACCATATTTTGCAATAAAACATATTTTTATATTTGTGTAATAATTTAATAAGATTCATTGTTTATATATTTTTATAAATTGTTAGTGTTGTTTATGCATTGTATCATATTAAGTAGGCCTACTAAATAAAAATCAATCAAATATAGAGGTAAAGAAATCTAAGGAAACGACATAACTAACGGTACCTCTCAAACTTTGCAAATCATTTGGCAGATTGTGTTCAAAAACTATACCTAAAATTCTCCAAAAGAAATGTTCTTGTATATTATTAAGAATTTGTAGCAATTTCTATTTAGTTTGCAGTAAAAGATTGTGTATTTCATATATCTAGCACTGGTGGGGAGCAACCTTTTAAGGACACGCTGTGGCACACGGCTTTGAACGTATGTTAAATAAAATACAACAAATTCCAATCTTTCAAGCTCGCTTCCCATGTTCTACCCAAAGAGGTTCTATATCGATAGAGAGGCAAAACGTTACGTAATCTTTAGAAATTCATCGTCTTGCATGTTTTGCCGACCACAAAGAAAACATAGAGTACCAACAATAGAAAGCAATGGCTGCCTCCGCTTCTTCCACATACTGTGGGTGCCGCTTTGCATATACACTAATCGGTAGTGATACAAATTGATGTATGTGTTAGAGGTGGCCAGGTGTAATAATAGTGCACCTGGATCATTGTGCTCAGATACTCTTTTTTCTCATAATGCAATCCGCGCTTAGGTGAAAAGATGTATTCATTGAGGCGGTTTATTTAAATCAAGACGACTGACGTGTCATTCATTCGTTGTGTGGCCATGGGTAATACAAAATTTAACCACCCAATAGCACCCAACACCCAACAACTGATATTTTGGCGGATTGTTTGTATGGAATTGACATTATGTGTGTATACAAGCACCCAAACTAAAAATTATTCCGTGCAATATTCAAAATGTCAGCGCCCAGCACGGACGACTGGTTTTGAATGGGCTTCACCCCCTTGGTTCTACCTGTATTATTATTTGCTCTTGATACCGTTCACAAACGTTGTGCATGGTCATTCTAATAGTAGGTGTCTATTAGAATGATAACATATTGGGGTCAAAGGTCAAAAAATCTTCAAAAACAACTTTGCTTTGTACAATATTGGCAAAATACGTTCCTGGCAATGACAGCCATATCTAGTTCTTTCATCTTCTTGCAGCACTTTGACGGCTTATAACATGTCTGAACTGATTTTGACCCAAATTGGTCACAGGCACCCACCCTTGTGGGTGTACCCAAACATGACCTGAGAGGGGTCACGGGACATTTAGGGGTGACAGGATCTAAAGTTTATTTAAAAAAAATGCGCTTCTGCAGATTCATGTGACTCATGTATATGAAGAAGCTTGAGATCCTTCATCAAAGTTGTGCTCGGCATGGGGTCAAAGATTATTAAAGGAAAATTCCGGTCTATTGTGAAAAATTCAAAATCATAAAATGCTACTCCTCCGACATACGGTATAACGTTGCATGATCATGTGACTCCTGCATATGAACCGGCATGAGTCCCTTCACAAAAGTTGTGCTCAGCATGGGCGTGAAAGGTCATTAAGTGGTTATTTCCGGTTTTATTGTGAAAATCTTCAAAAACTCCTATGCAACATACCACTGTACAGCGACGTGCACAGATAACTTGATGTTAGTAGGTGATGAGAATGATAACATATTGGGGTCAAAGGATATTAAGGGGCACTATCCGTAAATTTGCAGAAGAAAATCATATTTGCTTTATGCAAGATCGGCAGGATACGTGCCCTTGTAAAAGTTGTGTTCGGCATGGGGTAAAATGTCATTAAGGGGTCACTTCTGGTCTCAATGTGAAAATCTTCAAAAAATCATATCTGTTATATGCAAGGTATCGTCGGCCGCGTCACATACTGACGTATTTGCAAAATACGCATTTCGAGAAAAACGGCTTTGAAGATTTTGCGATTTTAATTTGCCCCATGCTGTTAATTAAAACATATATTTCAATTATAATCTACTGGAAAATCGCCGAAATAAGTTAAATTTCAAATATGTTTAACTAATCAGCTTCCAATTTATTTAGATATGCGAAAAGAAAGTGCTTCTAGATCTAACAACAAAAATAACGCTACCTCGTTTTTGCGGTGATCGTCAGGTTGGTAGTCATTTTATTTTCCTCTACGGACGTAAGGGATATGCAATGTGGCATGATCACCTGACTCATTGATATGAACCAGATTGAGACACCTTACAAAAACAAAGGTAATTGAGGGGGCTCTTCCGGTCTTAATATGAAAAAGGTCACTAAAGGGGCACAAATCTTTAAAAATCTTATTTGCTGAACTGAAACTTACGCAGATGACTTGGCGCTAGTGGGTGTCTAATTGAATGATAACATATTTGGGGTTAATGGTCATTAAGGGGGCCACTCACTATCAGTATTTTTTAAGTTTTCGTGGCCTTTTTTTCTATTTCGTCGGGTGTATTACATAGTGACGGATGTTAAACAAAATACGATTTTTTGTTTCTGAGAAAATCGCATTTGAAAATCGCAAACTCTAGAGGGTTCGTACACATACCCACATACGATTCAATCAATCGAATCCGATTAAGATACGAAATTAACAGCTGGAAATTTAGCTAATATTCATGGATTCTTACTTGATAAAATGGATGTAATAGTTAGTACATTGGAAAACTTAACCACCATATCCGTCACACCAAAAAATACGCAAATCGGCGATTATGTTCATGACATAGTGACGGATGTTGAATTTTCCCTATACTAAAGCGTTATTCAGCATCCGTCATTATGGAAAACAAGAATTGGCGTTTTCTGAACATCCGTCAAACCAACGTCCGTCATCGCAAAACTGGTCAATTTGGTTTATTACTTAATGACGGATGTTGAGTGGATTGCCGCGATTCACCGCTTTGAACTGTAAATATAATATAAATTTCTACTAATATCGATATTTATAAATTAATTACATTTTGCTTGGGTAAGTTATAAATTTAAAGATGAGAATAGATACTGACAAAAGTATTTGAAAAGCCTTGGTGGGAAATAAAGTATACACTTCTTTGACAGAGGGTTCAAAATCCGTCACTAATACACTAAAGTCTCTGTTATGTAACATACATCAAAATTGCAAAATTTCTAATTAAGATAATTAATTAATGAAGTACTTGCAGGGTTCGGCACTTGGCATGTTTGAAGATTTTGGTATTTAGTACCATTTCCTTAATTTCGTAAAAATGATAAAAATTCAACATCCGTCACTATAATACACCCGACGATTTGATGCCCATCATGGTCTTAAAGCCGAGTTTGTTGTTGGAGATATATCTATTCAGCAGGGGCTTGAGGAACGTATACATAAGACCTCAAAACCATATCGTATCATAGGTTGCTGGCAGATCGAATGAAATTCTTTTCACAAAATATGAAATTTCTTGAATTTGCTGGCAAATGACAGTCTAGGCCATTGGAAGAATACGTGATATAGAGGTATTATGTTACACATAAAAATAACATACCCAAAAAGTTATGGACATTCATACGAAGCTCAAGGTAATTTGTAGGTGAACTTTAATCAACAAATGTGTCTACTACTACATGAATGTCATAGACTCGTAATCATTGATATTAACCCTCGTCCAACCAAGGGAGGTTACCACCCCCTCCCCTCAAACGGATGATCCCCTGTCGCACAAAAACGCAAACGAAAATGATCTAAGGCTTATATGTAATTGTAAGTTCATCCTTTGCGGTCATTTAGCGAAAACAAATTGGAGGTACCACTTTCAGGGAGGTCAGGGTGGCCTTCAAAGTCGGTAGGTACGGGGGTGGTGGACGCCTTCCTACACTTTACTGTGTAAAATGGTACTTTATGTTACGTATGATTCTACTGTAAGTAAATACTGACAATATTTGTATGTTCTCTTATTTTGAGAGTAATAACATGTGTATGCTTACTTTGGCACCCATTATTGCCAAATAAATACCAATTTTGCTTGCATGAATGGCAAAAATGGTCTAAAAACCCTTGATTTTGGCGTTTTGTGTACAAATTTTAAAAACAAGCTTTGTTATGACGTCACTTTGACGTCATATTGTTAAAACTTGATATGTTTGTACTTGATTTGAAGAAATGACATAGATAGCTACACACTGATACCAAACAAGATGATTTTGTCGCTTAATTACGAAAAAATGAGGGGGTGGTAACCAACCCCCCCCCCCTCTCGGTCGTGAACGTAGTAGAAAACCCCTTGGTTGCACTCAGAGCTGAGCATCAGGTGTGGTGAATCCACTATTACTCCCAAATCAGAAATCAAATACTTGGGTCTTAGTATTCATCAGTCCTTAGATGGGGAAGTAACAGCTGGTAAAGTCATTAAAAAAGCTAACTCTAGACTTAAGTTTATCTATAGAAAGGGAGGTTTTTGAACCTGTACAGCAAAAAGCTGCGTGTCTCAGCTCTTATTCAGTGCCATTATGACTATGCTTGTTGCACTTGGTATCCGGCCTTATCTAAACAGACAAAACAAAAACTTCAAGTAACTCAAAACAAAATCATCAGAAATGTTCTCAATCTGACTCCCAGATCACATATTGGGGCAAAAGAGTTCAAGGAAGTCAATTGGCTCCCAACCAAATTTCGGGTTCACCAGATAATGTGCAATCACATGTTCCGTATCACAAATGGCCTAAGTCCTCAGTGTACCTTCAAGATGGTGTTACTAGAGGTCATCAAAAAACATAGTTACTCCACAAGGTCAGGTGCTTCTGCCCTGTTTTAAACCTTTTTTTGGTACTCATGGTCAGAAATCTTTTTTATATAGTGCCATCAACATCTGGAACTCACTCCCTACCTCTGTGCAATCACAACAGTGTCAAAATATCTTTAAAAAGGAAGTCAAACATCATTTCTTCAATGTCATCTCAAAATCTGAAAAGTCCATCTATGTTTACAATTGACCTCACTTGGGTATTGGGGATTTTCAAATGTGGTATATATTTTTTGCTAAGTTATCATGGTTTGGTTATTTATATGTATTATGTATATTTGGTGCTAATATTTTTTCTTTATTATCTGTTTGCAATCAATTTTAAAGTGCAATATCTTCCAGTTCTGTATAGGTTAGGCTCATCAAGGACCACAATGGAAATAAGTGTACATTTATGTATTCTTTTTTGTGTTTTTTATCCTTGGTTTGAATCCTAAATAAAATGAAATGAAATGAAATGAAATGAAATGGTTAAAACCACAAAGGTTCCAGACCGATCAAACAGGTGCATGCCGTGGGAATCAACTCCGGCATGTGTTTTCTTGAGTTAAACTCCATTTCCGACCTCTGCTGAATAAATGTCGCCGGAGTAATTTCATTCTAAAATCGTTTTGGCTTACCATAAGGGCCTGATATGGTCTTTCATTTCAAGTGAGGGCTAACGTATATAAAAGGTTTACAACCATGCAAAGATAACACTATGAAAATCATGCGGGCACACTTTTCTTCAATGTCTCTTTAACAAGGTTGCACTTCAGCAATTCAATTGATTGCAACACAATCCATACAACTTGCTGAGTTGTATTATTATCCAATCCCGTTCAAACCTAGTTGTAGCTCTCTCTTAACATGTAACACACAACATTTGAACATAATATCGAAAGTTCTGATCTGTATAATTGATGACAAGTTCCAAAGCAAACGTTTTACAAATAAATTTTAAAAGATTATGCGACTCCTTGTGGAATCCATAAATAAGGCTAATTTCTCAAAATGGCTGTATGAAAGACAGATATTTGAAAAAAAATCAAAATTTAATGCTTTTTGAAAATTAAAACCACCATTACCATAAAGCATGTATAACAACCAAAACGAAACAATTATTACAGCACAATATGAACAAGATAGTGATGAGAAATAATATCAACAGTACGTACCTTCTCTGCATTTTACCCAAGCCGTATAACAGTATGATGACTCGGGTGTCGGTGTTTTAGTGCAATTGTCAGTGTGAGTTTCATCTCCTTCACATGTAAGTGAAAAATTTGTGATCATTGGATCCGAACCCAGAACCCAACCAAAATCGATCCCGAATCCAGCTTCTGTCGCTTCTGGCAGCCCAAGTTCTCTGCAAATCACTTTCCCTACATCCATTGTAAAACCATTTTGACAAAAGCTAACCCATTCGTTGCCATCTAAATATTGAAGACGGCCTTCGTTCTCGTCCAATCCACCAATTAACTTAAACTTCGAGGTTTTCTTAATCCCTGTGGAAAAGAGATAACATTTTATTTCCGCATAATAATACTATTTCTGTTCAACTTTAATTGCTCGTTTTTCGTTTTATTTTTTTTTTAAATATTTTATATACTTATTATTGTTGTATTACGACACTCCGTTACGCCGTTATCGTAACATTTAAGTCGGTAATGAAACATTTAATGAGTTGAATTATTGGATATTACACTGACATTGTAAATTAAATTGCATTCAATAGCAAACGAAAATCTTACCCTAATATTTATATATTGAAATAATAAATATTAGGAGTAGACATCATGAATAGACAACACCTTTGCAAAGAGCACCAAATTTCGATATTAATGCAGGTATTACCCTAAGAAAATTCATGTAGTTACATATAATTAAGCTCGTGGTTTGCTTGTTTTGTTCAAAGAACTATATAGTTCGTGTAACATTTTTCCTCGTCTACAGTGTGAGTCAAAAGAATAGGACCGTGATTGATTATTTTTTATCAAAAACTAATCAAGCTTGATTTAAAAAAAAATTACATATTCGAAACAAGCATGTTCTTCCGCTCATTAGAAAAAAAGAACCACCGAAATTCATCATTCCTAACCATTGTTAAACCTGTTTTGCCGAAAGAACCCATTTATCCAGCTGTCCACGGAATGCTGAACGCTTTGAATATATGCGAATACCTGGGTCATTCGAATGCAAATGAGATTTAAACCCTCGAGTTTCAAAAACAGATTAGCATGGTCTGCACAAAATCATTAATTAATAAAATAACAAATCCAAATCTGAAGGTATTTTCAAAACTAACTTGGCATCTTGGTGGAAAGGTATTAGGTATCATGGCCCCTCCATATCCAGATGTAAACAAACTTTTATTGTTGAAACTTACTTGCAGACCCATTCTCCCGTTGAGGTTCAGAGACCTTTCCACCAAGATGCCAAGTTAGTTTGAAAATACCTTCAGATTTGTTATTTTGTATTCATTATTTTTATTTATGCAGACCGTGCTAATATGTTTTTGAAACTCGCGGGTTAAAATCTCATATCAATTTCAATGACTCAGTCATTTCCCAGGTACTCCCACATATTCAAAGCATTCAGCATTCCGTGGACAGCTGGTTAAATGGGTTCTTTCCGCAGAACAGGCATAACAATGGTTAGGAATGATGAATTTCGGTGGTTCTTTTTTTCTAATGAGCGGAAGAACATGCTTGTTTCGAATAGGTAAAACCTTTTAAATCAAGCTTGATTAGTTTTTTGATAAAAAAAAAATCATTCACGGTCCTATTCTTTTTGACTCACACTGTATTACACGTCTAAGGAGCTTGTTGCAATTTATAATATAGTTTTACTAACGAAACTTCTAATGACAGAACATTATGTAAAAGTATAGCAACATCTTTCCATATGATGTCAGAATAACGTCATAATCGCAGGAGACAAAAAATCCCAATATTTTCTAGAAATAAGTCGATTGGGATTGAACCGTTTTTGGAATACATTCAAGATGTTTTTCAATCCAATGTTTGATGGCCTTTATGCCACCTTAGGTGGGTTTGTTATTTTTTTTTAGATATTAGTATATATTAGCTTTTAAAAGCCAATATGCCCGAAGAGTATCGACCATAGCATTTGTTGGTAATTTGTTCAGAAAAGCAAAGTCATCATGAACATAACTTTAAACATGGTGGATGAATGGCTTAAGACGAATATCAACTAAATTACTCAAACGACATGTTTGACAAGCTGGTCCTGTGATAATAGGTCTCAAAGGTAGGCCACTGGGAGCTTCACATTGGAAAAATGATGATTCTGATTCTTGATCAATTGGTTGGTGGTAGTGATTTTATGGATTTTTGGATTACCATATAAATTACTTTTTTGTGATTAAAGTTTAAGAGGTAATCCCTTATCTTATTCAAAACTTTGTCTATAAAATTATTAACTTTATAAAGCTATAACTTATTAACTACTTAGTTCTCCAGGTAGACACGGAATATATTTATTATTTTTCACTGGGGATGGCCAGCGGGCTAAAGTGTTAACAAAAAACACGTGCGTTTGGCCGGATTCGACCCGGCGAACTCCGTATTACTAGCATGGCGCTATTGCCAACTGAGCTAACAAGCCAGGGTTTGTAGAAGAGCGATGGATATTATCTATAGGTGTTAGATCCGAAAGGTGTCCTTGGCTTTCCTAACGGATACCATGCATCAGAACGGTGTATTTACATACACGATTTATATTTGTTTTTTTTTTAAAGTTTAACTACTTAGTTCTACAGGTAGACAGGGATAATATTAATCTGTCCCTGGCGATGGCCAGCGCGCATAAGTGTTGAAAACACCCATGTGCGCTTGGCCGGATTCGACCCGACGACCTCCGTATTACTAGCACGGCGCTCTTGCCAACTGATAAGCCAGGGTCGATAGAGGAGCGATAGATAGAGGTCGGCGTTGTCTATCGAGTCGGCCACCTTTGTTGGACAAGGGTTAAGAAAAGAGAATAAATGTACTATTAAATTAATAGAAACATACCTTCTGTGGTTGGGTGTACTCCTTTATCGATTGCCAATACAATAAAATAAATTTTAAAACGAAAAGACAATTTATAACTCGACTTTGATAGCTATGTAGATTGCGTTAGGTTACACGAAAGCTTACACGAAAGCCACAGAGTTCATTTTTTATCGAAAACGAAGATAAATCTACTTTTAAAGTCATATATAAGTAACCAGTAAAAGTCAATAAAAATACGTATTTATTCTAGGTAGAAGTGGTCACAAGCTGGAGATCGCAATGCATCATCAGCCATGTTATGGCTCAATAGTCTATGCGTCTGGAATCGGACGTGATACGTCATCACTTAACTTTGTGATTTGATCTTATTCACGACTTTGTCTATAAATTTATCAGGCGGTGGCGGCCAAGCCTCATTCATTACAGCAATTCACCAAAAATGTCAAAAGAAATTGCAACAATACGGAGTGCAAACACAAACCAATTTTGGTGCTTTGATGTGGGTCGGTCATGGGTGTTCCCATGACCTACAATCGACCACTCCTTGTTCGTTATTCCAAAACCAATTCAGAAATAACCCTTCCCAGTGGAGTTGATTCCTTCAACTCCACTGTTTTGAACAAGAAATATTCTTTTGATACATAATTATAAAAAAATTCAGCAATTTCTCGTCAAGATTTTACTGGCTTTTATACGTGTATTATAAAAAACCAATGGCGACGTCTTGAATTTGGATTTTTTTGGCGCCCTCCCCTGTAAATTTTAACTTTATAACCTATAACTTTCTTAAGCTACTGAGTTCTCCAGGTAGACGAAGAATCTATTAATATTTTGTTTAACTGGTTTTGGCCAGCGGGCTAGTGTTTGAAAAAAAACATGTGCGCTTGGCCAGATTCCACCCGGGCGACCCCCCCCCCTCCGTATTACGAGCACGGCGCTCTGACCAAATGAGCTATCAAGGCAGGGTTGGTAGAGGAGCGATAGATATTATCTATAGGTGTTAGTCCGAAAGGTGTAAGGCTTTCCTAGCGGATACCATGCATCAGAACGGTGTATTTACATACACGAGTTACATTTGTTTTTGAAATGTTAACTATTTAGTTCTATAGGTAGACAGAGATGAATAATTAATCTTTCCCTGGCGATGGCCAGCGCGCATAAGGGTTGAAAAACCCATGTGCTCTTCACACCATTTACGCTCCCATAGAATCTGTACTGCTGGGACACAGCGCCACCAATTCCGTTTCCGCATCGCTAATTGGCCGGCTATTCTTAGACATGCGCTACGTCATGGGACTCCCTGGCAGTCAGACGCTGTGTTAAAGGCTCTGCGATTAGCTGAACAAGGAATGAAAAGACGGTTTCGCGGTACCTTGGATATCGCGAAAACGACGAATCAGGTGGTCGATCTGATGTTAGAAATGGGTTTCTGACAAAAAAGACCAATTAGCTCACTAGTTTTTGTAAGGATGGCGTGTGGCATGACTTGACAGCAGCAATCGAGAATTGAGCCAGCTAATAAGGTAAGAATTTTTCACGTATTTTTCACGGTTTTTCGTGTTTTTCCAAATATAAACCTATATTATAAACTAGTCTGCTAACTAGACAATTTAGTTAGGAATATTTTGGTGCGTAAATCGTTACGATAGGCCAAGTATTTTGCGCAAAATCCAGTGTACAAAAAATCCGAATCAATGCTATTTGACCGGGTCCGAATATGTTAACAAGTTGTTGTGTACGTGTCAGCCACTTTGGTAGACGTTTCATATAGAAGTCCCATTGATGCAAATGAGGTAGTACCATTGATTCCGCCATGCGCTGCATGGCGTTGTGCAGTAGCGCTTGACGGAATGAATAGCAATACCTCATTTGCATCAATGGGACTTCTATATGAAACGTCTACCGCCACTGGGGCATGTTACCGTCGAAAACTTGTGAACTCCCTAGCGCAGTGAAGATTTGCTAAGGTCGCGTGGCTCAAATTACTTTCTGACCGTAATTTAACAATGGGCGGCGCTGTGTGCCAAGACAACACGTAAATGGTGTGTCTTGGCCGGATTCGAACCGACGACCTCCGTATTACTAGCACGGCGCTCTTGGCAACTGAGCTAAAAAGCCAGGGTCGGTAGAGGAGCGATAGAGGTCGGCGTTGCCTATCGAGTCGCCCACCTTTGTTGGACAAGGGTTAACAAAAGAATAAATTTACTATTAAATTAATAGAAACATACCTTCCGTGGTTGGGTGTTCTCCTTTATTTGATTGCCAATACAATAAAACAAATTTTAAAACGAAAAGACAATTTATAACTCGACTTTGATAGCTATGTAGATTGCGTTAGGTTACACGAAAGCTTACACGAAAGCCACAGAGTTCATTTTTTTATCGAAAACGAAGATAAATCTACTTTTAAAGTCATATATAAGTAACCAGTAAAAGTCAATAAAAATACGTATTTATTCTAGGTAGAAGTGGTCACAAGCTGGAGCGATAGAGGTCGGCGTTGTCTATCGAGTCCCCCACCTTTGTTGGACAAGGGTTAACAAAATAATAAATTTACTATTAAATTAATAGAAACATACCTTCCGTGGTTGGGTGTTCTCCTTTATTTGATTGCCAATACAATAAAAAAAAAAAAAATTAAAACGAAAAGACAATTTATAACTCGACTTTGATAGCTTTGTAGATTGCGTTAGGTTACACGAAAGCTTACACGAAAGCCACAGAGTTCATTTTTTATCTAAAACGAAGATAAATCTACTTTTAAAGTCATATATAAGTAACCAATAAAAGTCAATAAAAATACGTATTTGTTCTAGGTAGAAGTGGTCACAAGCTGGAGATCGCAATGCATCATCAGCCATGTTATGGCTCAATAGTCCATGCGTCTGGAATCGGACGTGATACGTCATCACTTAACTTTGTGATTAAAGTTTAAGAGGTAATCCCTCTCGTTCTCACTCAGACAATTTCCATATTTATAAACTAGAGATTTGATCTTGTTAACGACTTTGTCTATAAATTTATCAGGCGTGGCGGCCAAGCCTCATTCATTACAGCAATTCACCAAAAATGTCAAAAGAAATTGCAGCAATACGGAGTGCAAACCACAAAACCAATGTGGGTGCTTTGATGTGGGTCGGTCATGGGTGTTCCCATAACCTACATACGACCACGTCGTCGTTCGTTATTGATACAAATTCAGAAATAACCTTTCCAGTGGATTGGATTCTTCAACTTCAACGGTTTTGGAATAAGAAAATATTCCTTGACAACATATAAAAAATTCAGAATTGTTCGTCAAGATTTCGCTTTTACGTGTTAAACCAATGGCGACGTCTTGAATTTGGATTTTTGTGGCCGCCCTTCCCTGTAAATTTATTAACTTTATAAACCTATAACTTATTAACTACTTAGTTCTCCAGGTAGACAAGGAATCTATTTAATATTTTGTTTAACTGGTTATGGACAGCGGGCTAAAGTGTTGAAAAAAATGTGCGCTTGGCCAGATTCCACCCGGCGACCTCCGTATTGCTAGCACGGCGCTTTTGCCAACTGAGCTAACAAGCCAGGGTTGGTAGAGGAGCGATATATATTATCTATAGGTCCGAAAGGTGTCCTAGGCTTTCCTAGCGGATACCATGCATCAGAACGGTGTACTTACATACACGAGTTATATTTGTTTTTGAAATTTTAACTACTTAGTTCTATAGGTAGACAAATGAATAATTAATCATTCCCTGGCGATGGCCAGCGCCGATAAGGGTTGAAAAACCCATGTGCGCTTGGCCGGATTCGAACCGACGACCTCCGTATTACTAGCACGGCGCTCTTGGCAACTGAGCTAAAAAAAAGCCAGGGTCGGGTGACGAGCGATGGATAGAGGTCGGCGTTGTCTATCGAGTCCCCCACCTTTGTTGGACAAGGGTTAACAAAAGAGAAAAAATGTACTACTAAATTAATAGAAACATACCTTTTGTGGTTGGGTGTTCTCCTTTATTTGATTGCCAATACAATAAAACAAATTTTAAAACGAAAAGACAATTTATAACTCGACTTTGATAGCTTTGTAGATTGCATTAGGTTACACGAAAGTCTACCACGAAAGCCACAGTTTCATCTTGTATCTAAAACGAAGATAATCTACTTTAAAAGTCATATATAGTAACCATCAAAGTTCAATAAAAAAAATACGTTATTTATTATAGGAGAGTGGTCCCCAAGCTGGAGATCGCAATGCATTCATCAGCATTATGGCTAACTAGTCTATGCGTCTGAATCGGACGTGATACGTCTCACTTAACTTTGTTGATTACAAGGTTTAAGAGGTAATCCTCTCGTTCTCACTAAGACCATTCCATATTATCAACTAGAGATTTGATCTTTTAACGACTGGTCTATAAATTGTCAGGCAGGTGGGGCCAAGCCTCATCATTACAGCAAATTTACCAAAAATGTCAAAAGAAATTGCAGCAATACGAGTGAAACCACAAAACCCCAATTTGGGTGCTTTGATGTGGGCTGGTCATGGGTGTGTTCCGATGACCTCCATTACGACCACGTCCTCGTTTCGTATTAATTAAAAACAATCAGAATAAACTTCCAGTGGTGGAAGGTTTATTTTCCAACTTAACTGGTTTGGAATACGAAAATTTCCTTGACCAATAATAAAAAATTCGTTGTGTTACACAAGGCGAGTCTTTAAATTGGGATTTTTTTGCCGCTCTCCCCTGTAAAGGTATTAACTTATAAACCTATAATATTAACTCCTTGTCTCCAGGTTCCTAGACAGGAAGCTATTATATATATATACTATATATAATAAGATATATAGATATATATATATAGCGTATATAATATGATATATATATATATAATCAAGTGATGATAAAACCATCCAATGGAAAAGGCTCAACCTATAAGGGGTTAAATATATATTATATATATATTTAATGGGGATTGGGCCTGCGGGCAAAGTTGAAACAAAAAATGTGCACAGCTTGGCCAGCCAGATTCCACCCAGGCGACCTCCGTATTATAGCACGGCCGCTATTGCCAACTGGAGCTTTAAACAAGCAGGGTTGGTAGAGAGCGATAGATATTAATCTATAGTGTTAGGTCCCGAAGGTGGTCCTTGGCTTTCCTAGCGGCTACCATTCCAGTGCAGAACGGTTGCATTTACATACAAGAGTTATATTTGTTTTTTTAAAAGTTTAACTACTTAGTTATACAGGTAGACAGTGATTAAGCCAGGAGTCGATAGAGGAGCGAAGATAGAGGTCGGCCAGAGTGTGTTTTGAATCACTCCAATGAGCATAGCAATGTGCCTAATACCGTTCTGTACAAAAAACAGTCAGTACTTAGGATAAATTAAAAAGTGTCCAAAAGTTTAAGAACCGAAAGCCATTCATTATCATGCACAAAATTCCCTCTAAGTGGACTAAAATAAGCATTGAAGTCAAGGGTTTTATGTGTTAAGAATAGGATGTTTATGTGATCCATGACCATATTGAAGGTGGAAAATTCCAAAACCTGGGGTGTGCTGTGGGATTGACTCAAAGACACCCTCTGGAGGTCGGCGTTGTCTATCAAGTCGCCAACCTTTGTTGGACAAGGGTTAACAAACGAGAATAAATGTCATATTAAATAATAGAACATACTCTGTGGTGGGCTTGTTCTCCCGTTATTTGATGCCAATACAATACAAAACAAATTTAAACGAAAAAAGAACATTTATAACCTCGATGTGATTGCTTTGTAGATTGCGTTAGGTTACACGAAAGCTTACACGAAAGCCACAGATTTCATCTTTTATCTAATACGAAGATAAAGCTACTTTTAAAGTCATATGATAAGTAACCCCCAATAAAAGTAATAAAAATCTATTTATTCGAGGTGAAGGGTCTCAAGGATGGAGATCGCACTGCATCATCCGACCAAGTTATGGCTCAAGTATGACGTTCTGGAATCGGACGTGATACGTCATCACTTTAACGTTGTGATTAAAGTTAAGAGGTATCCCTTCTCGTTCGCACTAAGACCATTCCATAGTCATCAAACTAGAGATTTCATCTTATCACGACTTTGTCTTAAATTATCAGGCGGTGCGGCCAAGCCTCATATACAGCAATTTACCAAAAAGTCTCAAAAGAAATTGCAGCAAACAGAGTGCAAACCACCAAAACCAAATTTGGGTTCTTTGATGCGGGTCGGTCAAGGGTGTTCCAAGACCTAAAATACGACCACGTCCTCGTTCGTTATGAATACAATACAAATTCGAAATCACCTTTCCAGTGGAGTTTTCTTCAACCCCAACGGGTTTGGAATACGAAAATATCCTTGACAACTCTAAAAAAATCAGATTTTTTCGTCAAGAGTTCGCTTTTAGTGGTTAAACCATGGCGACGTCTACATTGGGTTTTTTTGGCCGCCATCCCCTGTAACTTTATTAACTTTATAAACCAATATCTAATTAACTCCTTAGTTCTACAGGTTTAGTAGATAGAATAGGAATAATTATATATTTTTTAAAATGGGGCGGATGGCCGCGCGGCTAAAGTGTTGAAAAAAAAAAAAAAAAACATGTGCGCTTTGCCAGATTCCCACCCGGAGACCTACCGTATTACTAGCACGGCGCTCTGCGAAGAGCTAAAAGCCAGGGTTGGTAGAGAAGCGTCCTGTGGTCTTTCATCGGGATACTATGTCGAACGGGTATTTACATCCCAAACACGAGTTATATTTGTTTTTGAAATTTTAACATTTTGGTAGACAAAGATGAATAATTAATCTTTCCCTGCGATGGCCAGCGCGATAGGGTTGAAAAACCCAGTGTGCTTGGCAGGATTCGAACCGTCGACCCCCGTATTACTAGCATGGCACGTCGCTCTTGGCAACTGAGCTAAAGCCAGGTCGGTAGAGGCGCGATAGAAGTCGGCGTTGTCTATCGAGTCGCCCACCTTGATTAGACAAGGGTTAACAAAAAAAGTAATGTACGATTAAAGTAATAGAAACATACCTTCTGTGGGGGGGTGTTCTCCTTTATTTGATTGTCAATACAATAAAACAAATTTTATTAAAAAACGAAAGAAAAGGACAATTTATAACTCGAACTTGATGGCGTTGTAGATTGCGTTACACGAAAGCCACTGATTTCATGCTTTATTCTATAGACGAAGATAAATACCTTTTTTTAAAAGGGTTTAAGATATAGAAAACAATAACAGTCAAAAAATACGTATTTAATAGGTAGAAGTGGTCACAAGCTGGAGATCGCAATGCATCATCAGCCACGTTATGGCTCATAGTCTATGCGTCTGGAATCGGGACGTTACGTCCTCACTTACTTTTTTTTTTTATTTTTGTTGTTTGTTTTTTTTCTCTTGAACAACCGTCAATTGTATTATAAATTTATCAGAGACTTACCTGTAGACGATCCACATTCTCTTCATCTTCCAGCTTTCCGCAAAGGTAACCACATCTTCAACCTATGAAAACACCATCGTTTTCCTTGATGCACTATAAGTATTAATAAGTGGGTAAAACTAACATAGGGCTATGTTGTAAAGGTATCCGATTAAATTTGCCTTCAATCGAAACCTTGTACCCCCCGCGTGCCCTCACGTAGAGCTTCTTTTTGGCCAATCAACAAGTATTAATTATACGGTCCGGGGCGTAGATTTCTCTTTGTGATGAAGGGCCTTATATCGTGGGAACGATATTATAGTTGCTATCAAAATGATATTTTTGTTTTGATTATACAATTTCCAAAAGCGGCGATCCTGCGATGTAAAAGAAATCCAGCACTTTATGATGGACTGAATTGGCCTGGATATGTAAGTGTAATGTTCTAATAATTGTTTTCTTCGCAATCTGTAGATTACGAGTTGCAAAGTTTTTCCTGTATTTTGGGACCATTGTAGCCATTTTTTTTTCAATATAAAATGAACTAATTTAATCATCAGATAATTTACATTTTTTGTTTCGTTGGATATATCACATTCCCACCGGAAATCTCATCTGCACAGGGGGAAACAAACTATAAGGTCGATGTTCCTCCTTTTGGCGTTAACACAGTTGGTTCCCGAGGCGTTGGTCCAGGCCACTCATTATCAGACATTAGTCTTGTATATTGGAATTGGTCTACTTTTAAAATCCAAAAATGTGCCGCGACAGCAGACAGTAAGTGTGCACGTATTGGGGGGTAAGGGGGGTACTGCCTTTTGCCCTTGTGAGAAAAATTGGACTTCTGTCAACGTTTTGGATAGAAGTGGAGCTGTGGTTTGGAGCTATAAATTGGTTATGTTCTGTGTTGAAGTTCTTCTCTCACATGGCCGGAAGGGCTTGTTTTGTTTTTTTGTGAAGGAAAAACGTGGAATTTTGGACTACTTTTGAGCAAGTTCAAGAAACTGAATAACATCTAGAAACTTCCAATGTGGAATATTCCATGTTTCTAAATGGGGGTATCATTATTTGAGAAAACATATAATGAATGAAGTATGCTCGAGAGGATGATGGTGAATAAATATAACTATTGGGAACTGAAGGCATTTTGAGGATGATTTATAACATATCAGACTTTTGGAGGTATTGCTGAAGAAGAATATAAGTTGTTTTTTTTTTTTTAATTGGACCAAAAATGTTACCTTTTTGTTGGGCAAGATGGGTTCAACTTGCATTGTGGACCTAGAATGTTGAAGAATCAATGAAACAAATCCATACCCCCCATAATACATTTGTCCAATTATCGCAAACTATGCTGGTATACAGACTGTCCCAAAAAAAACTATCAATCAAAGATTAATTTTGTTTTGGCAACACTTTGAGTTCATCTCAAACTGGAGTTTTACTGATTCTTTTTTATGAGTGTTCCAGCTTTCAATGAAGATTTTTGAGTTTGATGTAATTTGGGGGTCTGGTTCAGGAGTTATGGCTAATTACTTGAGAATCTGAGACCGTTGTAAAACCTGTTGGGCCATTTTCGGCTATCCTGATAATCAACAAAGTTCCATTGAACTCACCTTCAAGAGCTCTCTTATATTGAAGAATTAAAATAAAAGTAGGTATAAGTGCTGCTTCTTGTTATATCACATAATTTTGACTGTATAATGCGCAATACTTAAATACATGTAGCATTTGGGAAAGACAATTCAAACAGTATTGTTGTCTCAGCTTTACTCCAGTTTCATCAGCAGAAGGTAAACCATAAAAACACGACCCTTGTTGATTAGTAAACATAGACCTTTGACACACCCATCCTTTCATTTATTGCTCTTTTGTTAACACGGCTTTTTTCTTCATCATATTCCTCCCTGCATCTTGGAGGCAGTGGGATAGGGGAAGGGTAAATTGTTCCCTCCACATTGATCGTTGTCTCACACATTTGTCCCTCACCTCACAGTCCCTCAACAGACTTGTGGTTGTTATATTAGTTTCAGCAGTCAACTCCCCAAATTCCTCACAAATTTCATCATGATTATTGTCCCCGAGAGTGAGTCCCCCATTCCATTTCAAACCCACAACGAGATATTTCTGTGCTTTCACTGAAAAAAAGTTATATGATTATTTCATAAATAATACATTCACTCTGATCTGTACAATAGCTTTTTGTTTGAAAAGGGTTCAATCCCCTGACTACAAATGCCTTAATACCTTTAGTTCTTGAACCTTCAGGTTAAACTGGCCCATTGGTATTATTATCCTTTGTGTTCACGGACATATCTCCGGTTAGGGTCGATCAAATTGGATGGAATAAAAGCGCGGATTTAGCTTAGGTTCGTGTCTACCAATAAAGTCAATAATCGGCAAAAATGCACAGTTTATATTTTTTAATGATTTTAGTTTGATTGTATAGTTTTTTTAATTGGGACAGTCGGTATAGTGTAACAAGCACAATTTGTGACAATTTCATTCTTGATACTTCATCTATTGTGTTATGGGAATATCGTGGAAATAAATATTCTAATCTCATAAGCTACACCTATTGGTGGCTTCTTAATGCTTTGCATAACAATCAAGTCATGAACTCCAATATCCCCATAATACACCATCGTGTGAATTAATCCCGTATACACAAGGCAGATACAGAATACCAGATGTGATCATCAAGGTCCATTATTGGTGTTGTGGGATATGGTGTACATGGCTATATCATGTTAATTGTCTTTAACAATGTTTTATTTCTTGTCTACTAATATTTAAATTTAAATAATTTTGCCTTTCTTTGGATAGAGTTAGTTCTAATCCAAAAAATGTGGTAATGAGAAAAAATCAGTCCAATTTGATATCTACATACATGTTGTCAATATATTTTTTTTTTTAGGTATTGTGGAAGACTATGTACATGTAGATTGGAAATGGGCTGAAAGAATCAGAGAAGTGAAAGTGTTGAGTGAGGGGTGAGCCAGGGCACGCAAGCTTCCCTTACGATGCTTGGGAACGTTTGGTCTTTAATGGGGGCCCTTAGAATTAGAAAAAACCTGGAGGAAACTTGGAGGCTTTTTGAACTAAATTTGGCTCAAATTCAGTTGAGGAAATAAGGGAGAGTAAGGAGAGTGAGGAGACCGGTGGCCACTCTGTGTAGGGTGTGTGTGCCCGACTTTTGAACTTATGGACTTGGGATTCATCAGTTATTCCAGGGTATGCAGTTTTTTGAACAAACGATCCCAATGCGTTCGGTACAAAACCGACTTTCTGATATATCATCATGCTTAAAGGGTGGTTTACCTCAGGGAACAAATTTGGGTTCTTTTGGTGTTTTGCTTGCTACATTCAACAGTGCGTGCCGCACGGATCTCCTGAGGGTCGTATCCCTGAGCCTTACTATATGTTGATGATATGACTGATTGTTGAAAATATCCGCAGTAGTACTAGTGAACTAGTAGTAATATGTTTAGATACTGGTGAGGTTTATATTACATCAACTTTGTGTATGCTACGGCGGCAATAAAGTTTACTAATTCTTTTTTATAACCTTATTTAAATTTTATTGTATAGTTTGTTCGCTGATTACTGTTGTTTATATTTTTGTTTTTAAAGGTTGTTTATATAGCTTTTTTATAAATCTGTATCTGTGCGGTAATTTCGCCGTAGGGCTACAAATGCATGTTTAATAAACCATAAATGAAACTAATGAATGGACTGATTTTTTGTCTTTAAATTAGGGCCTTAGAAAATGGATTTGGAAGGAAATATGCAGGCTTTAGAATCAAATATCGCTCAAATTAAACTTCTGAGGCCAACCATTTACCCCCGGGGGGGCACATGCATTGGAAAGAGGTACGGGTATGGTGCGTGCCCTTAATACCCCCTTTTCGCGTCTCTCCAGCAGTTCCCCCACCCCCCAGTTGGAAGAATAAGTCAGTTCTTAGGTCCCCTTTGTCAGAAAATTTTGGCCTCGAAGCTGAATTTCATGGGCCCCCCAAATTTTCAGCTCCAAGCCTGCAAATTTCTCAAAATATCATTCCCAAGCCCCCTACTTTCGGAGACAAAATCCGTTCACAAGCTCCCAAGTTTCGGAAATCGGGGCTCCACATCCTACCATGAAAAAGTTGAGCCCCCCCCCACCCCGGGAAATTTCCTTCCCAAAAGGGACATCAAGAATTAAATTATGGCTTCAACTGGAATTATTAGTAACTCAGTGCTGCATGGAGTGGCGTGAAATGGGGTTGTTCGGGTAAGGAGAACCCTGGGGTGGATTGGAAGGAGAAACAGGGAGTAGGTGGGTACGTGGACCTTGGGTAATTGGGAAGATAAACCCTGTGGTTATTTGGCAGAAGGACTATCATGTGTGCTGGAACGGAAGACCCATGGATATTTTGGAATTGTCCATAGTGGGTTAGTTGGGAAGGCACCTGGTTAGATGAGGAGAAGGTTCATCAGTTACTTGAAAGGATGCTCGGTGGCATCTGGGAAGGGGCTCTGAACAATGAAAAGGGGATCTTGTGAGTTGAGAAGGGACATTTGTGGCAGTTAGGACCTTAGACGATGGGGAGGTCATAAAGTGGACTTAAGTTGCACAGGGGCCCTTGTGTATTAAAACAGGGTCCCTAGGTCGGTGACAAAAGTTTACTAACACTACAGGTCACGTCTGATAGGTTTCCGTACGGAACCTAACAGCCCCCCTTCACGAATCGCGAAAGCCGAGAAACCGCGAAATTCTATTTATGAATGGGTTAGTCAGCGGAATGAATTTTGAGGGTCCATTGGACAAGACCCCCTGTCACTTACAAGACCAAAGAATGCAAATAGAATTGATCATGGTTTGTGTCCCAACTACAAAGTAGGGACTAGAAAGCATTCAATATTGTGGGCTTGGTGATGACATCATTAGTGAAACTATTGATTTTTCAGAGAGTAATAGAAACATTCCAGGTGGGGACGGTGGTGTGAAGCTATTCATACACTGTATCTCACCTGTTGACTTGTTTGTGTCATAACATCATCCTCAGGTATCACCATTGGCATTGCCACAGTCCGCACACCTTTCCTTCAATTATCATTCGTCAAGGTAATCTCAGCTAATTTAAATGGTATCCCCCACTTCACCTTCAAAGCCGACTTTGAATTTAAAAAAACACCTAAAAGATATTTATGGTTATTATAGTAGTTTCAAAAATAATGAGACCCGGTCATTCAAAGTTTTAGGTCTGTCCACCAGTGAGAGGTAAGAAGAAATATTTTAATGTCCACAGGTAAAAAGTTTATGGTACTCGTACATGGTATAGTAGGCTAGTAAATAAATGTATGTTGACATAAATACATTGTTTTCCGAATCTAAGATAGCTTGGATGTTGCATTTGAAGTTATCATGATGAAAACACCATTAAATATTTCATTAACTGTTGTTATTTGAACATAACTTACCTTTGCACTACCAAATATCATTCCTTTGTCACAGTACTAGAAAGAAGCATTCTTATATCAATACACATATCACACAACAAGTTTTTATGTTGGCCATAAAGTGGGCTAACTTGTATAAGATAGATAGCACAAGCGATTGACAAGTCCTTCTACATTAACAGACCATTGTAGAACTGAATGCATCACGGTTCCGTAGGCCGATTCTGTAAAGTCACTTTGTAGGCATGTACACAATATTTTAATGATGCAACAAAGGCCTAGTCTCTACATAGCCGGGATTGAACCATCACCCCTATGGATTTATGTCTACTATAATGTGTGGTGAACATTTTTTATTATGATAACTGAGTGGTACGAGTTCAAGCTCTTCATGCACCCATAGCATTGCGAATAAGTTATTTACATCCTTTAACTTACAATTTTCATTGTCCGTTTTCAAATGGTTTCCATTGTTCACATGTAAATTGTTTGTCCTTTTGTTCTTTCACCTTTTTTATGCAGAACATTTCTGTTCAGCTGCTCATCTAGATTTCCTGCATTAAGGAAAATGGGCATTATCTTAGTTTAAGGTAATGTCTACGTGGGCAATAGTGGATTCTTCACTGTAATGGGCTTGTATTTTGACACACAACGACAAGTTATGAGACACGAGGCGGTTTGTGCCGAATACTCACGGCGCACGGCGCGCCCCGGTGCGTTAGGTAAATCATTGGTAGGGATAATTTTATAGTAAAAGGAACTTTCTACCGTGATTTGGGACGTTTTTATTTGTTGGGCTACTCGCTCCACGTTATAAGCACTTTTCCGTAATTATGACCCTGTAGCAGGTAATGATAGCTCCTAAAAAAAGTTTCTCAAATATTCGATCTAATAAAAATTGTTTCATATTAATCCTCGCTCGTAAAACAAGGGGGCTACATCACTTACCTGAGAAGGTCTTTTATAATCATAATAATGCATAAAAATTCATAATGAGTTATTCTGGAGAACAAACTTCAGGGGAAATCCTTCCATGATATAGATTGTATAGTTCCACAACAGTGACAACAGCGGTAATACTAGCGCCAATACTCACATGTGAAAGTAAATTGTAGATGTATTTTTTTTTATTTAAAAATAGCCTTTTTTACAATCTGTAATATTTGTATTGAAATCGCATTTCAGTAACAACTTGGGTTAGTAATTTTATGCTGAGTTGATATGTGAGTCATTTCAGGTAAATCTCATGCTACTACACCGTTTTTTAGGTACATTTTCTGCAAACCTAAAATAGAGCGGGTCCTAATGAAAACGTCATTCCGATTAAAGATTGCGTCTGATTTGCTAGTATATTTAGGGTTGCTTTGCGAACTAGGAATTCTGATACCAGTGTCACCAGAGTGTGTATTGGGCAATTAGTGTGTCACGCGATCCGATCGATATTCGCCCTAAATTGCGATCACGCCAATATTTCGCCGGACAAAAAAAGGTCCGAGTGCTTGTAACATTAGGAATAATATAAGAGTTATCATCGATTGCTTATCAAAAGCTCGTCCTTCCTTCAAAGAACAGCGCTATTACACAGCATAGGTCATTTTAAGTAAGCCGACCAAAAAAATTCAACATATTAAACTTTTAATATATCGATTATAGCCAATCGGATGGTTATCATAATATTCCAGAGCGTGTGGAAAAGATATGAAAACAAGAAGAGGGTCTTTTAAACGTGTAGTTACCATTGTGCTCTTCCTTAATGGAGGAACGACAGTCCCCAGCGCTTCATCGAGAGCCTTTATTAGATCCCCCACTTTATCCCCCTTTGCCTTGGGCTTATGTGGACCGACTCACTCCGCATGCATCAATTTACAAAATATGGGGAAAAACAAAAAAATCGTACTGTTCTCCATTGTTGAGGATACTACATGCACTACCCTGGTGGGCAGCTACGGGTATCACTGGAAAACTTGGATTTTCGTTCGCGGCACGACTCGAAACTTGTCAGCCCGTGTCCTAAACTCTATATGGCGGCGCATGTAGCACCGCAAAGTGTAGCAACAACGCAAAGTGTATCAATGATGTGGTTACGTTTTCGTTAACTCTCAAAACGGGGCAACTCAACGCAAAACGTAACAACTTTTCTCTAAGACCAAAAATTTAACTTATTTGGTTCAAAGTGGTCAAATAATGATTTTAAAAAAAACAAAGTGGGGACACTTTGGTTGTTTCCCAGGGGGTTTCTGGATGGTTCCCGAGTCTTGGGCTCCTTCGTGTAATGAAGGGCTTGTTTGACAGTGCCTTAACCCAATCGGCTATTTTGGTTCAAATGGTCAAAAATAATGATTTTAAAAAAACAAAGTGGACACTTTGGTTGGTTCCAGGGGGTTTCTGGATGGTTTCCCGGATTCTGGGGCTCCTCGTGTATAAAGCTGTTGAACCATTGCCTGGGACCCAACCGGCTATTTTGGTTCAATGGTCAAAATATGATTTTAAATCACAAAGTGGACACTTTGGATGGGTGCCGTGTGGCTTCTGTCTGGTTTGTTCCCGGTTTTTTCGGCTCCTTTGTGTTTCACTATTTGAGACAACCATTTCCTTGAGTCCCGATTTCCGTTTTTTGGTTCAAAATGCTCAAATACTCAGTTTTAATTTAAGGAAGTCCGGAGTGGGCACTTAATATTTCCCAAGGTTTCTAATGGGTCCCGCGTGTTTTTCGGCTCCTTTGTGTTTTCTACTGGGTTGATTACATTGCCCTGGATCTATAGCTATTTTGGTTCAAATTGGTTAAATATTTGATATTTGAATAAAAGTGGAAACTTTGGATGGTTCATCGAAGATGGTTTCTGGATGGTTCTTGGTGGTGTTTGTTGGCTCCGTTATGTAACAATGGTTGTTGAGCTTTGCCTGGAACCCAAATCAGCATTTCTGGCCATATTGACAAAATATTGATTTTTAAAGAAAAGTGGCCCTTATATTCCGCCCAGATGGTGTCTGGGTGCTTCCCGTTGTTTTTCTGGTCCTTTGTTTGTATTACTGTTGTTGAGCATTTCATGGAACCCAATGATTCGGACAATCTTGTCCAAAATGGTCATTTTTTACTAAAGAAGAAAGTGGACACCGATTCAAAGATGGTTTCTGGGTGGTTCTCGGTGGTTTCGACTCCTTTGTGTAGGATTGGTGTTCAGCATTGCCTGGAACTCCAATTAGCCATTTCTGTTCATATTGTCAATATCATGTGATTTTAAAACAGAAGTGACATTTTGGATGGTTCCTGGAGGCTTTCTGAATGGCTGGGCGGTGTTTTTCGGCTCCTTTGTGTTTTAATGGTTTGAATTAGCATTGTCTGGATCCCGATCCAGAGCTATATAACTTTGGCTCAAAATGGTCAAAGCGAATTCTTTTAATAAACAAAAGTTGACACTTTGGAAGGTTATCTGGATGCCTTTTTAAATGGTTTAAGGGTTTTCGACCTTTGTGTTTCAATGGCTGACGAGCTTGCCTGGATTTAAAATCTTGATGCAAATTTTCAAATTAAAAAAAAAAAAAAAAAAAAAAAAAAAAAAAAAAAAAAATGTAAAAATCTTCATAGAAACAATTGTGCAAACACGTTCAAGTGTTTCTAGAAAGTCTTAATTTTTCAGATTTGTACGCAATTAACAGGCTCTCTATAATTAAAATACTATAAGTTTCGTCAAAAACATGGTGCAAATTATCAGGAAGCTCCTCAATCAATTTCTAGTGTTTCTAGAAAATTAATATTTGGCCTAAGTTTTTGCTTAGGCTGCATACGGGTTGTTACGCCGTTTTGCGTATTAGTAATCGACTAAAGAGAAATAAACTATACAGATTTTAATAGACACTTGTGTTAGCAAACGTTAGATCTGGAAAAAAGGGGCAAATCAACGCAAAACCGTAGCACAAAAGTTTTACGTTTTTGCGGCGATGCAAATTTTATAGATTTTTTCAAGTCGATTCAAGCTATCTAAAATGAAAATACCTATACATTTCCGTCAAAAACATGGTGCAAATTATCATCAAATCCCCCTATCAATTTCAGTGTTTCTAGAAAAGTCGAATTTCTAGTTTTTTTTTACCTATGTTGCTATGGAATTTTCTACGTTTGCGTTAATGCAAATCTTAAAACGATTTTCAATGAGTACCCACTAACCGAAATAATATATTCCAATTTTAATAAAACGTGTACAAAACTATCATGGCTGCCTGTTCTAACCACTTCCAAAAGCGTTTCTAGAAAGTTTTATTTCTCAGATTTTCACTAATATAAACCTTGTATATTGCTTGTTACGTTTTTTTTTAATTGCCCCTTTTTTTTTTTTCCAGATCTCAACCAAAACGTAACAGTTGTTACGTTTTGCGGCGATGCAAATTTTATCGATTTTTTTCGATGCAATCTATCCTAAAATGAAAAATACCTATAGATTTTTTGTCAAAAACATGGTGCAAATTATCATGCACACATCCCCTATCAATTCAAGTGTTTCTAGAAACGTCGAATTTTCTAGGTTGTTTTACTATGTTGCAATATGGCTTGCTACGTTTTACGTTTAATGCAATTTTGACGGAATGTTTTCGATGCAACTATCTACAAACTGAAAAATACTTAGATGTTCGTCAAAAACATGTGGCAAATTATCATGCACACCTCCCTATCATTTCAACAAGTGTTTCTAGAAAAGTCGAAATTTCTAGGTTTACCTATGTGCAGATTGACTGCGACGTTTTGGCGTTAATGCAATCTTAACGATTTTTTAATGAGTACTCACTAAACAGAAATAAATATTACACTTTTAAAGAACTTGGTACAAACTACATGGCTACCTGTTCAACCGATTCAAGAGTTTCTAGAAAAGGTTTTATATTTCTCAAATTTTCCCCTATCGAAACGCTGTATATGGATTGTTAGGTTTTGCGTTGAGTTGCCGTTGCCCCTTTGTTCCACATCTCAACGCAAAAAGTAGCAAAGTTGTTACGTTTTGCCGGTGATGCAAATTTTATCGATTTTTTTCGATGCGGCTATCTAAAATGAAAAATACTATAATGTTCGTCAAAAATATGGTGCAAATTATCCTGCACACCTAACCTCCCCGATCCCCTATCAATTTCAAGTTTTCTAAAGTCGATTTCTAGGTTTTTACTTATGTTGCAATATGGATTGCTACGTTTTGCGTTAATAGAGATGCAAATTTTGATCGAATTTTTTCGATGCAGGCTATCGAAAATGAAAATAACCTATACATTCTCGTCAAAAACATGGTGCACATTATCATGCACACCTCCTCTATCAATTTCTAGTGTTTCTAGAACAATTAATTTTGCCTAAGTTTTTTGCTTATCGCCTGCATATGGATTGTTACGTTTTGCGTTATGAGTAATCGCTAAATAGAAATAATATATAAATTTTAAATAGACACGTGGTACAAACGTTGAGATCTGGAAAAAAGGGGCAACTCAACGCAACACGTAGCAAAGTTGTCACTTTTTTTGCGCGATGCAATTTTGATCGACTTTTGTTCGATGCAAGCTATCTCAAATTAAAAATAGCCTATAAAAATATTCCGTCAAAAACATGGTGCAATTATCATGCAAACATCCCCTATGAATTTCTAGTGTTGTTCTAGAAAAGTCATTTTTTAGGTTTTTTACCTATGTTTCATATGTACTGCTTACTGTTAGCAGTTAATGCAATCTTAACGATTTTTTTATGAGTATCACTAAAACAAAATAAATTTTAAATTTTCATAGAAACGTGGTACAAACTATCATGGCTACCTGTTCTTACCATTCCAAGCGTTTCTAGAAAAGTTTTATTCTCAGAGTTTCGCGCCTATATAAACCCTTATATGGATTGTTACGTCATTGCGTTGAGTTGCCCTTTTTTTCACATCTCAACGCAAACGTACAAAGTTGGTTCGTTTTGCGATGAATGCAATTTTATTAATAATTTTTATCGATTTTTTTTTTTTCGATGCAGGCTATCGAAATGAAAAATAACCTATAAATGTTCTTCAAAAATAATGGTGCAAATTATCATGCACAACATCCCCTATCAATTTCAATGTTTCCTTCTGACAAAGTCGAATTTTTTAGGTTTTTTACCTATGTTGCAATATGGATTGCTATGTTTTTGCGTTATGCAAATTTGATCGAATTTTTTCGATCCAGGCTATCTAAAATGAAACAGCCTATAAATTTTTCGTCCAAAAACATGGTGCAAATTATCATGCAACATCCCCTATCAAATTTCGAGGGTTTCAGAAAAGTCGAATTTTCTAGTTTTTTTTTACTTAATTGTGCATATGGATTGCTACGTTTGGCGTTAATACAATTCTTAACGATTTTAAAATGAGAATCACTAAACATAACTCAATATTTAAATTTAATAGTGTTGAGTAAGATAACATTAATCCATCGCTTTATGACGAAGTCTCGCATCTTATGTTGGGGGTATTTGAATGTCTTGCAATCTGTGATTAAATAAGCATTACATAGAGTGTCCGATAACAATCATCCCATCTCAAACCATTCCTTACCCACGACAATATTCCTAACGTGTGGTAACTAATTCACGCATTTTTGGTCTAAATATGTTTTTCACATTTCACAAGTTTCGAAGGCGTATTCCAACATTATAAGTTCTCCCTAATCTTAAAACTGTCCTGTTTTTTTTTCAACATACTTCAAACACTGCGGTTAGTTTCTATTGTTAATTAAATCTTGGCTCTCCTCCCTTACCCTGCCCACACCAATGATAGCCATTTGAATGCTACTGTCATGTATCTACTCTAATAAATAATAATAATAATAAAACCAGCCCTTTATAGAGCGCCCTACAATGAACAGCGCCTACAGCAATAAAAATTCAATTACACATTAACAAATGACAAATGCACGGCAACCTTCAACAATGAACTCACGAGCTGAAATAGGGCATTTTAAGAAGTAACTTAAAAGCCTGATAGTTGGTGCTTCCCCTAGGGTTTCCTCGGAAGTCTGTTGTCCCCAGACTGGTTGCGGGGGGGCATAAAAAAGCATTCTCACCAGCAACAGTTTTGTTTTTGTCCAAGCTTTACGTGTCACGCATGAACGAGTGGCTGTGTGAACTCTGGGTGCTAAAAGAAAGAGTTCACTGAGGTATTCTGTGCAAGAGAATGACACATTTTCCACATAACGAGAATTTTAATTGACTGCGCATACGTAAATTGGCAGCCATGAGTTGTGCAAACAGAGGAAGCACTGAGATGGTCACGTCCAACAAGATTTTTTTATGAAACGAGCAGCTCTGTTTACAAACGCTGCAACGCATAAATCCTTTTCAGTGTCTCCTCGATTAACGTTTTGAGTCCTGCAGTAAGAAAAGTCACTACGAGAATGCGATACAATGCACACACATTCAATCGGTATTAGTTCAAACAAACCAGGCTCGGCTCTTATGATCTATAACAAATTACATCACGGTTGAAAGGGTTAACATAAGGGGGGGGGTCCGTGTCCTAAGATTGTTTTTATCGAAGCGATTCTCGCTCATTAAAAATATTTTCGACCTGTTTTTTTGAATATTTTTTCTGCTATGTAATGTAATATGCATGGATCAAAACCAATCATATATCTCCAGAAAAAAAAAAAACCTTTATACCGCTGAAAAGAAAACATTTCACATATTGAGTGACTTGCGCGCCAGTGCTGTATACATACATGTTCGTAATTAACTACCCCCAACCCCACAAAAAATACAAATGTCTAATTTATGATTGTGTTAAATGTATTAAAATTAGTCCTTTTTTAGAGGCAATTACATCAAAATATTTAAAAGTGTATGCTTTGGAAGCAGGGGTGTGGAAACAAGTTATATTTTGTGAGACGATGTTACCGTATTCGCTAACAAGGGTTTGCCCCTAATTCAGACGATTAACTGGAGGCTCATTTATACTGCACCTTTGGCCTTGTCTTATGCCCCATCAAAAGAGGTATGAGTTACAGGGGGGGTCCATGGAAATCCCTCCTAGGCACCAACGTGAGTGAAAACACCTTAGGCACTTAAGTGTTAAGGCACAATTTACTATGTAAATGATACTAAGCGTTCTCCTTTTCACTTACGAGTTCTACCCAGTATTGGTTGTTGGATATACCCAACTTCTTATCTTTATAACTAGAGGACAGAATTAGATGACAATCGAGAATAGTAAGTTACGCTCCTCCTCACACGACTTCTTTCTTCGTCATAAGGTTTTTCATCTCTATCTCAGTCTTCCCGTTGCTATGTGGTAAATAGGGGGATTAACGATCCCATCATTTTGAATCAAGTCACCACACGACCGTTACACCTACCAAACAATGTTTCGCAGGGTTTCCTTTCGCGATTAATATCTAAAGCTTCAAACGTCATGAAATGTTCACAAAAAGGTTTGATATACTAAATATCTAGCTCTGTGTCCAAATCATTTTTGTATACGTTTGGCGAAATGTGCTAGAAATCACAAATACCTGATCGGGGTAAGTTGTTTTTCAATCGTGTTACAATCGCTGTTTGCATGGTCTGTTTGTCAATCATCTCCCACGACATGAATATTTATGAGGGTTTGTCCTTATAACCTTTCGTTCAGAGATGCAAAATCCAACCGCCTCAATTCTTAGAAATATCCCCAATAAACACCCGCAAGAAACCCCAGAATCGTCCCAAATAAGGCTCCCTTTTAGAGTAGAAGGTCGTGATAACCGCGAGGGTCAACCAGAGGCCACGCTGTCAGCACCGCAACGTGTAAAGCAACAACGCAAGTGTATGCAATGTTTGTACGTTTTTCGTTACATCCTCAAAAAGGGGCAACTCAACGCAAACGTAACAACTTTCTCTAAGACCAATTACTATTTTGGGTTACAAGTGGGTCAAAATAATGATTTTTAAAGCAAGGACACTGTGGTTGGGTTCCCAGGGGGTTTCTGGATGGTTCCCCCCGATTTCTTGGGCTCCTTCGTGTATGAATGGCTGTTGACATTGCCCTGATCCCAAATCGGCTAGTTTGGTTCAAATGTTCAAAATATGATTTTACCACAAAAGTGCACTTTGGTTGGTTCCCCGGGGTTTCTGGATGGTTTCCCGGATTCTCTTGGGCTCCTTCGTGTAGAATGGCTGTTACCATTGCCTGGGACCCAATCGTCTATTTGGTCAAAAATGGTCAAAATAATGATTTAACAAAAATCAAAAGTGGACACTTGGGATGGGTGCGGGTGCTTCTGTATGGTGCCCCTGGTTTTTATCTCCTTTGTGTTTCAATATTTTATGAACCATTGCCTGATCCCGATTTAAACTTTTTTGGGTTACAAATGCTCAAAATAATGACGTTTTAAGCCGGCAGTGGGCACTTAAGATATTTCCAAATGGTTTTTAATGGTTCCCCAATGTTTTTCGCTCCCTTTGTGTTTCCAATGGTGTGATGACATTGCCTGGATCCATATTCAGCTAGTTTGGTTCATATTGGTTACCTTTGATATTTTAATAAAAGTGGACACTTTGGGTGGTTCGAAGATGGTTTCAGGATGGTTCTTGGTGTTTTTGGTCTCCGTTGTGTAACCAATTGCTGTTGAGGATTGCCTGGAACCCAAATCAGCCTTTCTGTCCATATTGTCAAAATATTGATTTTAAATAAAAGTTGCCCTTTATATTCCCAGATGGTGTCTGGGTGCTTCCCGTTGTTTTCGTGCGCTCCTTTGTGTAGTATGGTTGTTGAGCATTTCATGGAACCCAAATGAATCGAGACAAAATCTTTGTCACAAAAAAAATGGTCATTTTTTTAAGAAAGAATGAAAGTGGAACCGATTCAAATATGGTTTTCTGGGTGGTTCTCGGGTTTTTCCCGACTCCTTTGTGTATGATTGGTTGTTCAGCATTGCCTGGAACTCCAATTAGCCATTTCTGTCCATATGGCAATATCATGTTTTATTGTTTATAACAGAGTGACATTTTTGATGGTTCTGATGCGTTCTGACTTGGTCGGCTGTGTTTTCGGCTCTTGTGTTTTAATGGTTGATGAGCATTGTCTTGGATCCCGATACAGCTAGTACTTTGGCTCAAAAGGTCCAAACTAATGCTTTAAACAAAGTGGACACTTTGCATGGTCGGATTCCTTTTAAATGGTTTACGGTGTTTTCGACTCTTTTGTTTCAAATGGCTGACGAGCATTGCCTGGATTTAAAATCGTTGAATGCAAATTTTAACGATTATTTACCCAGGGAATCACTAAACAGAATAAAATGTAAAATCGTTCATAGAACCATGGTGCAAAACATAGTTCAAAGTGTTTCAGAAAGTCTTATTTTCAGATTGTACCATATCAGGCTCCTCTATAAGAAAAATATCTATAAGTTTTTCGGGGTCAAAACAGGTGCAAATAATATGGAAAGCCTCCTCACTCAGTTCTACGTGTGTTCTAGAAAATTAATTTGCCTACTAAGTTTTTTGCTTTTCTGCATATGGATTGTTTACGTTTTGGGGCGTAAGAGCATCCTAAAGAAAATAAATATATACAATTTTATAGACCGTGACAAACGTGCGATCTGGAAAAAGGGGCCCTCCAACGCAAAACGTAGCAAAGTTGTTTTACGTTTGCGGCGATGCAAAGTTTATCGACGTTTTCGATGCAGGCTATCTAAGATGAAAAATACCTATAAATTTGCGTCAAAAACATGGTGCAAATATATCATGCAAACCTCCCCTACAATTTCCCAAGTGTTTCTATACAAGTCTAGTTTCTAGTTTTATTACCTATTTTGCAGCATATGGATTTCTATTTTGCGTTAATGCAATCTTAACGATTTTTTAAATATTACCACTAAACAGAAATAAATATTTTCAATTTTATAGAAACTGGACAACTATCATGGCTGCCTGTTCTAACCATCCAAGCGTTTCTTCTAAAAAGTTTTTATTATTTCTTCAGATTTTCCACCTATATTAAACTCGCTGTAGATTGATTGTTACGTTTTCCGTTGAGTTGCGCCGGCCACTTTTTTCCAGACTCAACGCAAAACGTAACAAGTTGTTACGTTTTTCGGCGATGCAAATTTTTAATCGATTTTTTTCGAGGCAGGCTACTAAAATGAAAAATAACCTATAAATTTTTTGCAAAAACATGTGCTAATTATCATGCACCCACCTCCCCTATCAATTTTCAGTGTTTCTAAAAAGAAGTAGAATTTTCTAGTTTTTTACCTATGTTGCAATATGGATTGCTACGTTTTTTTACGTTAATGCAAATGCGATCGGAATTTGTTTTCGATGCAAGCTAGCTAAAAATGAAATACTTAGAAATTTTCGTCAAAAACATGGTGAAATTATCCCCCAAAAAAACTGCCCACCTCCCCTAGCATTTTCAAGTGTTTCTAGTGTTATGACGTCTCGTGGACCGCCGAGTCAGAAACCTTTCAAACACAAATAAATGAGCCCTTGTGCACAAGTGATTAACTAAGATATATAAACCGTTTTAATGAGCTTTACTTGATTTGGTTCAAGAATTTGGTATGTCAAAAACATTACATAAAATTACCCTCAATATTTAAGATTACATGTATACTTATTGTTCCTCAGATGTTCCCCACAATGTCCACAAGAAGCTTGCAGTTCAACTATTGAGAGGTCCTCACAGCGAATACTCCAAAATGACAGCGCACAAGTGCATACAAAACTCCTCAGGTATTATATTCCAATGGAATCTTCTCAGTCCTGAAGGTAATCTTGTCCAGCAGTTCAATACTACGGCTTTCCCTCGACACAAATGTTCCACAATATAAAATCCCGGTATATACCACATCAGTCTGTCGCTATGTCCTCCTATATGACCACAAACTGGAATCCCTTTTTGATTCCAAAACTGAAGCTCTTTGGCTTAAAGACGGTACATCAGACAATTTAGCTATCCGCCCGGCGTCATCCAAAATATTAATCCTGGCACTAGATGTAGATTAAACTCAAATCTACCATTATTGTAGAGACAAAACTAGCTATAATTAATACGTAATAGCTCCAGAGCTCTAGTTCGGCTCCTGATTTCAACTGCGGGCAGAGAGTCCTTACTCATCTTCTAGATTATTGGACTTCACAAAGCTAGATTCCCCTTCGTAACAATAATCATTACAAATATCCCTCCCATGCATAAACAGACCTTGCACCCTCAAATCAGATTTCACAACTCTAAATTACATACTCCTTCATATATATAACTTTGTGGGGAATTCCCTAGGTTCTGCATGTTTTGAGCTCCAAAACAATAAACAATTTTCTAAGTTACTAAGTTACTAACAATCTTTGGGGAATTCCCACTTCCCCTATTGTGCAATCTAAACAGGTGCATCCTGCAGTGAAACAGCTCTAGGGAATCCCCTTTTCTCTCGTTTATAGTAAACAAATTACTTTTCCCGTGAGAACTCTTTTCCAAATAAAATTGAGAACATATATTTTAAAATTTTAATCAGAAAAATTGGAGGCCATATAACACTAGAAATTCGAATTTTTTCTAGGTTTTTACCTATGTTGCATATGGACTGCTACGTTTTGGCGTTAATGCAAATCTTAACGTTTTTAATGATAATCAACTAAACTAAATAAATTTTAAACTTTAATAAAACGGGTGTACAAACTATAATGGCTACCTGTTCTAACCCTTCCAAGCTTTATAGAAAAGTTTATATTTCTCAAATTTTTCGCCTATTAAACGCGTATATGGAATTGTTACTGTTTTGCGTTGAATTTGCCCTTGACCCTTTTTTTTCCACATCTCCACGCAAAAAAGTATCAGTTGTTACGTTTTGCGGTGAGGGCAAATTTTAACGATTTTTTTCGATGCAGGCTATCTAAGATGAAAAATACCTATACTGTTCGTACAAAATATGGTGCAAATTATCATGCACCCCTCCCCTATCACCTATCATAATTTCCAGGTATTTTCTAAAATTCGAATTTTCTAGTTTTTTAACTTAGTTGGCCCCAACATATGGATTGCTACTTTTGCGTTAATAGCAACTCTTGATCGAATTTTTTTTCGATTCAGCTATCTAAAATGAAAAATACCTATACATTTTCGTCAAAAACCATGGGTGCAAATTATCATGGAAGCCTCCTCAAATCAATTTCTAGTTTTCTAGACAATTAAAGGGTGCAACGCGAAGTTTTTCAAATAACAGTTGCCACCTAAAAATATGAAAATTCTGATTTTATACACTACGTAAAACGTTTCCATCTCCATCAAAATTTTCCCATCGAGGATTAAGTTGGGAAATGTTTCTTTGGGTACCAAAATTGTAAATTTCTAATTTTGTATAGGAGCAATACGAAATTCAGCCTATGTTTACATTGAATATAAGCAAATCAAAATCATCTTTTTCTCTCTTTTAAACATTTCCAGTGGCATATC